>UZAE01000163.1:0-32371 GCA_900617975.1 Rodentolepis nana | reverse complement strand
TTCTTTGGATAAATCTAGCAGAAATTTAATCAATGTGTGATCAAGAAGATTGTGTTCGTGAGCACATAAAAGTATTCAATAAAAAATGAGTACAATTGTCTCTTTACTCATCACATTTGATACTGTACTATTAAGGAGAGAAAAATTTAGCAAAATTAATCACTTACAATGCAAATGAGCAAGTGGATAAAGTTATACCGAGCAAAACAGTTGGAAGGCGTGTTAAACGGTGGACAGTTTAGGATCTTGGGGTGGGGGTGGGGTGGGAGAGAAGGAACAGAAATGCAAGTTTGAGACGAGTGATATTATAACGAATGGGGTGTGCGAAAGACTTACCTCCACGTGGTGCACCCTGGGCAGCGTATACTCATACGGCCAAAAAGTCTATTAACCGGCAGTTGACCTCTGACTTCAAACTACCATAACCCCACTGTATGTCATATTCAACCCCTTCCACAGTACTCATCTTGCCTTTGTGTCTGTCTGTCTTTTTCATCTGTGAATTGCTCTTCTTTTCCCCTGTCCAATTTTTCTCACTTTAATGTTCCTCCGTTCTGTGAAGCCCGAAGTCAACTAAAGGGCTAATAATAACTATCAAAATGCCTGCCATTTGAAATAAATAAATAAATATTATAACGAATTTAGGTATGAAAGATTCCAGGAAGTATGCGAAACTCATTATTCGTGCCCCATTTCAGGCGGATAAATGGAGGTTCTTGTCATAATGGGCTCTTCAACAGAAGTTACAGTAGGAAGCATCGGAGAAAGAGATGGAAATAAAAGTGTGAGAACGAGGGGTGGGGGGGGGGGGATTTGTGACAGAAACATCACTTCCTCAATTTTTGGACTAAAAATAACCTTTCCAGCATTTTGTAAAGAGTTGTGAAATCCTCTGTATATTGAGCAACAGATGTAGTTTTACCTTCAACTTCGTAACATCATCAGAGTTTAGTAAAAAATATGAGCCCACCATTTTTACAATCCCCGTGTCTTCGTCATGGAATTTAGCCGTATTGCAATCGGTTTCCTATATCGTCTTTGTTCTAGCCTCAAGTAAGATCCTGTTTTCAACTGTCCTGATTAGCCACATAACTCAAGAGGCAATAACTGCGTGTGAATTACTTTGAGGTTCAGTTTGCTCGAAATTATGCACGCAAACGACCCTGCTATTTCTTCAACTTCACCAAATACGTGTTTTTTTATAAATAAGTAATAACGAATTGTCCGGTAATTTTTCCTGTTGGATTCTAACCCATCACCCGATATACAACAGTATGAACTCATTCATGCACAATTCGGTATTTTTTTTAGAAATCTTTATCATTTAGTTAAACGGTAGTTTCTTATTTAGAGTAAAAAAAACATTGAAAAATAGGTAGATGTCAGGCCAACAGCACTTGTTACACGTAACTTTGGAAAGTTTTCACCTGCCTTTAGAATAATTCAACGTGTACTTTAATGCTTTGGAGATTTATCCAACCTGTGATTTTTCAATAATCCCAGAGGAAGCTCACTTGCTTCTTGGACATTCGAATTTGCACCAAGCCCTCTAACATCTTGTGGCACTTTGTGGCGTCAAGTCATATGTGGTGGATATTTTAGGGCGTTCATTCCAATTCTCACTTTATAGGATGCGCAAATTATCTGACTGCGCGTTGGATTGTAGAAGCAGGCGCTAAAAATAGCCAAATTACTTTGTAGTAATTACTATCACATGGCTGATTTAAGCACAAGAGTGATTTAGGCTCTAATTCTCGCACTTATAAAGGCTCACATGCTCAATACGGCCTATTCCTGCAGGTTAGACTTAATAAAGTTGGCAGGCAAACAGCATAGCGTCTGCAGTTGGAAAATGGTTTGGAATATTACAAAAAAATTGATATAGGTAAGGAGCTGTGTTAGGTAAATTCCATGGCTATAATATTTAGACTTACAATAGTGGCCTTATTTACTGTGAGGTAATAAAAAATAGATATACTATCCCTATTTCATTCACATGATGGAAATGGCAAGTCGTTTCAATTATTCAAGCGTTGCCTATATTAAGATTTATTTGCAGGTAACAACTAAATTAAATGTATTTGCATGCTCAAGCATTTTGTACCTTATAGAAGGACTTATTGGCTAGTGAAACTCAATTGTCAATGCGCGGAATCCTAATTCGTATTCTATCGATTTCAACTGTGACACGGGGTAAATGTTCGCTTTGTAACATAAAATGATACATGATTATTGGTATCGCCGTCCTTATTGCGGAAAAATAATATTTAAAGCATTTAATTCATAGAAAAGCACCTGAGAAAGTGAAAAGTACACACAACTTCATAAGGGACGATGCAGAAAAGTAGTTGAAAAAACGTGCCTACACACAGCACAAATTGTACTCTTTTTTTGAATTCGTGGCCCATTCATATTCGCAGGAAGTATGTAATGCTCTATCAGTCCTAGTTAACAGAAGCTAACTACAGCGAATACCTAACATCGTTAATTGTCATTTTCAATTTTCTTTAAAGGCATTAACCTCGATAACCTTAAAGTTATGTGACCACGGGAATCACCAATATTCGTAAGCTGCATTCGTTCAATGATTACTCATTTTAAACAAACATTGCTAAGGTTGTTTCGCAGCATAGCCTCCCCCAATGTGACAGTGGTAACATCACTAAATCAAAAGAAAATCTGACGATTTTATACTGTTGAAATCTTTCTTTCAAGTGGCAGGCGTTTTGATAGTAATCATCAGCCATTTAGCTGACTTCGGGCTTTACAGAGAGGAGGAGGAACATCAAAATCGAGAGTGGGAACAGTAGAGTGATCCACAGATGTAAAGGAGACAGACAGATTTGAAGGCAGAGAAAAGGCAAGATGAGTAGTGTGGAAGGGGTCGAAGATGGCATACAGTGGGGTCATGGTAGTTTGAAGGGAGAAGTCAACTGCCGGTTTATAGACTTTTTTTGCCGTATGAGTATATGTTGCCCAGGGAGCACCACGTGGAGATAAGTCTATCCCACACCCCCTGTTGAAATCTTACTTGATTGAAGTGCTATAATGTAATTGTTTAAGATATCACCGTAATTTCAACTTCACATTTACTTTTAATCCACTTTAGCAGAGTAATTAATTTTTCATTGATTTTCTCCCTTACCTTAAGAATTCACATTTATCAAACTCGTTAGTTTTTTATTAAAATAAGTATTAGTGAATATTCCATTAGTCAATAGTTCGAACACAGTTGTTGAGTAGCCCTGTACTAGCACTTAGGACGCAACCATAATCTCCCAACAATATTTATTTTTTGGGTTTCAAGTTGGGTTTGCTATGACCTTTAAAATTTGCATCTTCTTTTACTCCTAAACGTGTCTCACATTGTCAATCATATTGGGCGTTGCAGATTGTTCTGCATCCTTAATTCTTGAAAATTAGGACTTAATGAAATACTACTGTCAAGGTGGTTGCCACGGCAAAAGATATTGAACCTGGTGCTCATATTTTAGAGATTTAGTGAATACCTTGCCTTGTGAGTTTCCAGGCCAATGACGATACACAATTGTATTGTTCTCAGCACAATGTGTTCATTGCGCGTACTATCTCAAGAATTTGTATTTCAGTGTGACGATTTGGTGGAAGTTTTACACGAAATTAACTGAGAAAATAGAGGGTAATGGATCAGATTTGGAGATTTTAATCCTGGATATAAAATTCTACTTATTACTTGAGTTGTGATTGACATTGTTCATTAGATTTGCGTGTCTAAAAAAATGTTATAATGTTTCTTTCTGTTGGAGCTTATCTCCACGGGCGTATATGCAAGGGTTGCAAAGTTAGACTGGAGAAAAAAATGGCATTTCGAAATATTGCCTGGATGATGCAAGTTGGTGTAATTTTAATATGAAATGGAAGATTTTAATTAATTTTATCTCAAGAGTAATGTTTCATTTGCACTTTTTCAAGCAGCGAATGTGCTCTATTAACAGACTAAATATTGGGTTGGCAACTAAGTCATTGCCGTTTTTGTTGACAGATTCACTCTATACTTTCTTTTGTTTTGTTAACGTGGCCAGAGCATCTAACCTATATTTTTTTCTTACTCTATGGGCTTCTAGGTTAATTAGAAAAAGTTTTTTGTTTAGTTCTTTAGTTTTGTTTTTATCCCAATTTAAAAATGAAAGAACAGGACGTGCACTTCCCACACATTTTATTGTATTACTTCCGAAAAGGCAAGAACGCATCGCAAGCACAAAGGAAGTTATGTGCCGTATATGGAGATGAAGCCTTACAAGAAAGGCAGTGTCGAAATTGGTTTGAAAGATTTCGTTCCGGTGATTTTTCACTGAAAAATTCACAACGATCTGGCCGCCCAGTCGAAGTGGATGAAACCCATATCAAGGCCATTATCGATTCAAATCGTCACAGCACAACACGAGATATTGCAGAGAAGCTCAATGTGTCGCATACATGCATTGAAAAAAAAAATTAAAAACCCTTGGTTATGTCAAGAAACTTGATTTATGGATCCCTCACCAGTTAAAGGAAATTCATTTGACGCAACGGATTAGCATCTGTGATTCGCCGCTACTGAAACGCAATGAGAATGATCCATTTCTGAAGAACCTAGTTACTGGCGACGAAAAGTGGATAGTTTATAACAATGTTACTCGCAAGAGATCATGGGTGAAGCAAGATCAACCAGCCCAAACAGTATCAAAAGCAGCAGAGATTCACCAAAAAAGATTATGCTGTCAGTCTGGTGGGGGGATCACAAAGGAATTTTGTATTTTGAACTCATGCCGCAGAACCAAACGATATATTCAAATGTGTATGTTGAACAACTCGAAAAACTGAAGGATGCAATTGAAGATAAGCGGCCGCCATTATCAAATCGGAAGGGTGTTGTTTTCCATCATGATAACGCAAGGCCTCACACATCTTTAGTTACTCGGCAAAAATTATTGGAACTGGGTTGGGATGTTTTGTCACACCCACCATATAGCCCTGACCTTGCGTCTTCGGATTACCATTTGTTTCGTTCCATGCAAAACTCTTTAAATGGTAAAATTTGTAACAACGCGGATGATGTCGGATCACACCTAATTCAGTTTTTTAATAGCAAAGACCAGACATTTTACGAACGGGGAATTTTTACTCTGCCAGAACGATGGAAAAAGGTCATCGACAAGAACGGCCAATATCTAATTGAATAAAGTTATATTTTTAAACAAAAATTCCGAATTTGCCTTCTTATTTGAAATCAGCAATGACTTAGTTGCCAACCTAATAAAATGTTAAAAAGAACATTCAAGAAAGTTCGAGAAATAGGTGAAAGATTTTTTTCACGAAATAAATGTAATGCAAACATTTCGCCAATTCAAGTATGTCGCCTGATCTTTGGGAAAGTGGAAACCAATTAGTAATAGCCGAAATAAAAAAATACCTAACGAACAATCCTTCGTAATTTAATGTGACTTGTCATAGGGCCTAAAGCGTTATTGAAGACTATTATTTACAAATACTGGAATTTTATTTATAATTTTTTAACATAAACCCACCATTTTGTACTTACTGTAAAATTTTGTGTCCTATACTTAAATTGAATTGGACTTTAGGATTAACTTTCAATTTCCTTTTCTTGTTGAAGTATGTGTAGTTCGACGTCAATTATTTCACACAAATAAAAGTGTACAATATTTTGCCTTACAATAGGCACTAATAATGACAATAATTAAGAATTTAGAAGGAAATAGCTTATCTGTCATATTTGGATCTGAGACACATTGTGATCCTTCGTAAACAATTATTTTTTCCAGCAGTCAGACTGTAACAATTGTCAAAGACTCCCAGTTCTAATTATTTGTTGATGAATTATTCACGAAAAGATCCACTATCAGATTTCATGATGAAATCAGGGAGAAATTGTATCAAGACCACATTGACTTATTCCCATTACCCAAGTAAATGCAAAAGATATCAAGTATTCCAAACTGTGAGAAACATCAATAATCGGCCAACAGGAAATCGAATAATTGATTAACAGGAGAGAGGATCCAAAAGGTGCTGATCATGGTAACAGGGTTCCAGTTCGTTCTCGTTTCCTTTATTGCGGAAAACACATTTCTACGATATTCGGATCTAATTGATTGCATTTACTTCAAAAATCTAGAAGTTTTGCCATACTACTTCAATAAATTTTTTTCCCCAAACATTTGTGATGACAAGTGTTTATGGATGCTATTCAGCAAACTTACGCTTTTAGCGATGTCAGTATCACGAAGAAACTCACAGGAAGCATTAGGACACAATTAAATAAACAATTATGGAATAGTCAGAATTGCATGGCTGAAGGAAGGCTTAGCCCATGCCTTTCCACCAGAAGTAAAGATAAAATCAGCGGAAAACTTCGCGGTTTGCATTGAACTCTTATGGGAAACAAATTCCTATATGGCAGAAGAATGATTTTCTAACTTCGTTAAAGTCGTTTTTGGGGTAAAAATACTAGGCGTATTTTACCGCCAGTAAATTTAATTTTAAAAGTATGACATCGGCCCATAAGGCATGAAATTACAACTAGATATTGCACATTTTTCATCATATTTTTCATTCATTCTGTTGGGGCGTTGTTGTGGCCCGGCAAAACGAGATTCTTCAAAGTACTATTAATAAAACCAAATATAAGGTGAGAAATACTTTGTTTTACAACCCCGAAGTATATAACATTTAATGCTCGATGTACGAAGAGAAAACCGTTTGGAGATTTTAAATACAATCAAAATTGGCGAGCCTCATTCAAAGAAGGACATTTCCAATCTATCGAGCCAAGGCGCTCTGGTTTATCTAGGTTCCAGATTCCAACGCTGATTAATCCAAAATGGTGAGAAATCCCACCTCTGTCTTAGAGGTCCTAAAATTTGATTTTACGAGTCATATTGGCATTAAATCCGCAGTTAACGTAAAGTGCGATTGCTATAGTAATTGAACCATGTCTTCAGTTGAAACAGGGGCAACGAAAATCATAGATTTTGAATTGTTTTAACTGCTGGCCACTATCATTCTAACCGAGATCACTTATAGGACTGAATTACAAATCACCCATGGAGTAGCATTAACACTAACTGATTATCGAATTATCAAGATCACCATGTGCCTGCGGACTAACTGAAACCAAAAGAGAATGTGACGACCAATAAAGCTTTTGCGATGTTTTCTCAACATTTCTTCCTTGTATTGGAATAAAATCTTACAAAAATTAAAACGAAAATGGAGGTAGAACGTGAAACTTAAAGAATCTGTTCAAAAGACAATGATTTCTATTGAACGGTTGTTTTAATTGTTGGTGTGTTCTTTTGGGGAGGTGGGGGTGGATGGGAGTAGTGAATTACTAAATGATATCAAATGGCAGGTTTTAAGTTCGTTAGCGTTAGCCCTTCAGCTGACTTCCGGCTTCACAGAGGGGAGGAACTTCAAAGTCATAAAAATATCGAGAGGGGAAACAGAAGTGTGATCCACAGGTGTAAAAGAGACAGACACGAAAGTAGAGAAAAAGGCAAAGTGAGGTGAGTACTGTGGAAGTGGCCAAATATGACATACAGTGAGATCATGGCAGTTTGAAGTCAAAAGTCAACTGCTGGTTAATATACTTTTTTTGTCGTATGAGTATATATTGCCCAGGGTGCACTACGTGGAGGTAAGTCTATTGCACACCCCGATTTTTATAATATAAACATCTTTGAATGGTGTTTTTGTTACAACTGATGTTAAGGATTAATTTATGATACAATAATCATGTAATAGAGAATATGGTTTCAACTACTTTGGAAAAGGGAGAAAATATAGCACTCAAAGTGAGTAAGTTTTGAGTGCCTTTGAGCGGATTTGCTGAAAAATCTGCGATTTGCAGCTACGTCCATATCATGGAGCAAATCGCATATCTGACACTTCTCAAAGCTGTCTAATTTATAAACTTTCAATGCAGACTCGCGTGTCAATTAGCACACACTGAAAATAAACTCCACTTAGTATTTAGTAAAAAAAACCGCTCAATTAATTTTTTTCCAAGCATTTTACGTTGTTAATAGCTAACATCTCAACGGATGCATGTTGTAAAGGTGGACTTATGATATGGTCATGACAAACACTCACAGATTTCATCGATAAAAATCAAGCGTGCACGTAATTATTGGATAGTTAATGGGAGTGAGGGAATTTTTTATGAAAACGCTTCTTCGTTTAGAGGATAACAAATACCTATGCGAGATCTTATTCATTTTGGCTAAATTTTTTTCTTTCTTTTATTCGACACAATGTCTACGACCAAGTTGCTTTCAATCAAGGGGGTAAATGAAAAATCGAAATGCTTTTCTATTGTCCCATCGAAAGAATTAACTATTCCACCGGTAAATTAATACCAAATGAAAATGAAGTAAGACTAAATCCCACAAGTCATTATTATTTTTTATTAGCAAGTAAGTGCAAATTCTGTTAATCAAGCGTGAAAACTATTATTGAGTAGTCAAATAATATGGCTTTCATTAAAAGGAGAATTTTCCCTAGCAACCGTCAATCATCCGAAGCCCATTGTTAACACGCGGAAAGGCCTATATTAACGCCACTGAAAATTTAAGAATCAAATATCAGTCATGCTTCACTAAGATCCATGAAACCAAACCAACAATTAAGACTTAAACACATCATTCATATCTCATGAATACTCACCATTCTTAAACTATTATTTTTTTCATTCTATATTCCCTACTTTTGCCAATCAAAGTGCTCTTTTCACTCACTGCTGGCGGCAATATGTTTTGAAACAAGCTGATATTTGTAGATCGAAATATTTCAGCTGACTTCGGGTGACTACGTAATCTTTTTATAAGTAGAGTCAAAATATAGTTACCACATCATAATTCACACGACGAAGGCCAAATCACCACAGCTGGAACATTTTGAATCAATTTAACAGACAGGGTATAAAGATGACGTTGAACACATATCTGCCCTGATGATATTTTTTGTCAAGAGGCTATGAGCACCATAACATTTAAGCATTGAATAAGATGATAAACGATGGAAGACGGCCTGGAATCTGGACACTGACTGTGACACCATGCTTCCAGGAACCTAGAAACAGCTATCATAACTTAAATGGAAGCATATGTAATTAATGAAGTGAAAACCAGGAGGCCTGGGCGGATTCGTTTCAAGTTTCTTTTAAGCAATACCGATGACGAGTATAAATTGATACGTTAATGATTCTTTGAATTCCGATAACAGAGGAAAATCCGTTAGGACCCGCATTTTTTACCATTTACCCCTCAGGCATTTTACGTGTTATTTCACCCCCCCCCGCCCCCACCTTCATAAGAATGCTCCAACAACTAATTTTCCTAAATCCTCGCCTTATTGCCTACTAATCTTGCACATATCCCTCTCTCCCGCCCCCCGCCCCAGCAACGGTCAATCTTCGTACCCATCTGGTTACACCTCTGAACGCGCACACCTCCCTTGGGAAAAGTCATATTCGAAGAGGTTTTATGCTTCGGTAACGAGGAAGGATGGGAGATGTTCTAGATAGAGAGGTAATTCATACTAAGTCTGGTAACCCCTATCCACCTTCTCCAAGCGAAACGACCCATAGGGTTTTACTAACTAATCTGAGGCGTAACAATTGGGCTCTAAATTAGTTTTACCATTTCACCTATTGACATTAGTTTGATTGTACTCCAATACAAACTTTATCTTTTTCCTACGTCTCTACCATGTCTCCCTTCTCAAATTCACTTTCTATGTTTCACTAGAATTAACAATCATTTCTTGTAATTCGACGAAAGAGCGCAACATTCTGATTGCTACTATCATTAAGTTTTATAAAGGTACCTGCTATTGTAAGTATGGTTGACTCCGAACCTAGTAAACGGAACTGAAAAACTAACCTTTCTTTCCATGTTTGGCTATTTTAGTCCCAAAGTTAGAGTTCATTAAAATTGCTTATTAATGTTATAAAAAACATAAGATCTGTGATTATTGCGGATTTGGATAACAGCCAACATGCATTTGATTCGCATTAAAAAGTTATTTTCGCCGCCGAAGTGAGCACAGCCGCAACGACCGGTATAAGGTTATGATTCTTGCCAAAAAATATTAGGTTAGAAGGAACGGAAAGGTGGTTTGAAAAGAGATAAGACAAGTCTTTTTTGCGGGTCTTTGGTCCCTCACGCGTCAAGTTTGTTGCAGACTTTTCTTCCTTCCCCTTGGCGGATGCTGGGTGGTCATGTCGTCCATTAGGGGATCATGTTGTAGGAAAGTCTGGAATATCTCATCCGTCTTCTCATCGATGGTATAGTCTCGTCTCACACATTTCTTACTCGGTGAAACTCCACTACGCATATCAATTTCCGAAGACTTTGATCTAATGTAGATGTTTTGAGATTTGCCACTGGATTGAGAAGATGAAAAGGCAGACTCGACTTCAAGACTCTTACGAGGATGCATATCTTTACCCGTTCTCAGCATTTTCTTCCTTTGAGCTAATCGTTTGGACGCCTCACGATACTTATGAGAATTAATGCAATTTGGAACCCTCTGATGTCCAGCGCTTAAAACGTCAGTTCCTGGTGGCACGTTTCTCTGTTTTAAACAATCAGCACTAGTTGTCAATGATGTGGGCTTGAATTTAAGTAGAATTGGAACTGTTTTGCCATCTCCACCTGAATCAGAACGATAATGCTGTTTTTCGTTGAAATGCTTCTGCCCATCGGGCTTATATGGAAGCAGATGCTCCTTCAGCATTTCAGCTTCTTGGTGCTGAGGGTCACTGTTCGATGAATCTAGAGAGAGAAACTCTGGTGTTATACTCAAAGTCCCATCCGTTTTACTCAACCCGCTCTTTTTACGATGCTGAGGAGTTCTCATGAAGCAGTCCGTATCTGATCGATGTACAGTAGACAATCTTGAATGTTCTTGAGAATGCATAGCAAGATGACTTGGAGAGTGCGAGGCAGCTCTATGAACACTGAAATTCCTTCTTGAAAATTGGTCAAAAGATCTAGCAGGCTTGACCCACTGTTTGGGTTCAGTATTAATTGGATCCGATATGGGAGCAATGCAATTGTATTCAGGCGTTAGAAAAGCACCTCGTTCGGAACATAAACTTCCTTGAGGTGAGATAGTGGATTGGTGAACGCACTCTTCCATTGAGTAAATTGAATTTTGTCGAGAAAGCTGTCTTGATGGCGAATTGATTGTTAGCATATTAATTACAGATGTTCCGACGACTTCCTCACCGATATCCACAGCTGATACACGCCTGGATGCAGGGCTAAATACCAGATCAGGTGGGATGAGACGGGAATGCTGAGGTTGGGGTCCGCATGCTGGTTCCTCACTCCACTCCTTCTGCGCCTCCCTACCAAGTCGTCTTTGCAACTCTTGCTCAAATGTCTCATTCTTTGACACCATGTCTAAAAACGGTGCCTCAGGGTCTCTATTAGCTGTTAGGCGATCGTGACAAATTTGTCTAGACATACGCTCTTGTGTGAATTGTTGAGAATTAGTGTTTCGATAGGGAGAGGCTAGGAAGGGAGGACTACCAAGATTGACCGGGGTAATGTGGGGTTGGTGGGGAATTGGGGAACAACACCGATTACTAACGCCTTCGGTAGTCATTTCTTCAACTACGTACCTGTTGATCCGGTGTCGAGAGCAATTGCAACACTCTTCAGCGGGTAAATTTTCTGAGTTATGAGGAGAGTAACAGCAGTTGGGCATGAACATTTCTCCGGGATACAGCATAATCATTTCCGTATAGGAGCTAGAAGTTGGATTTTTCCTCAATTGACTGCAAGAACATGTACAATTTGGCGAACGATAGGGCTTGTCGTAACCCTGTCTCTTATGATAAATACAGCAGAAGGAGCGAGTTGGAGCACTTCGCAGTTTGACCTTTGGTTCTAAATTACGAGTGGAGTAGTTGATTATAGCTGGAGACATCATCGTCTGAAAGGCACAACCTACGCGCTGTTTGGCTGTCAAGGGATTGTCACTAAATCGTCTTTGCGAAGATACCGGTGGTAATAAAGTCATGAAGTCTTCTTCAGGGTTTTCTTCCAAGCTCTGAAGCATGCTCACATCTCCAGAATCAAAACCAAAGGACGGAACAGTTAATTCCTTCTTGGACGGAGAGCGCCCAAAGCTCTGATTCTGATGTTCCAGATGGTTTTGTATAATAGCCTGACTCATGGGAGTGGTCTGTTTCCACAAACGTGGAAGATGTTTCTTGTGCCCAGCTTCTGATCCACCTGCCGAAATGCGTTTGCCAGATTCACCAGACGCCTGATGACGCAGCTCCAGACTCCTATTTTCCCCTCCATTCTTGCTTTTAGCAATGCTAGTCCGGCCTGACCACCTAAAGTAAGGAATTACGCATTTTATGATAGCGGTAGTGCAGAGTTAACCTAGTTTCTTTCGCTTAAATTTCTAGCGTTTTTTTTCCAAAATTTTAGTGAGATGAAAATATTCATTTGACATTTCAAGACTTGTGAAGGAGACGACAACCCCAAGCTAATCACCTGAAGTCCAAGGTCCTCTTTTTCGATAAATTTAAGAAAGTCACAATGAAATGCTTACAGTTCAAAGAACAAACACGTAGCCAGTTTCAATCTCCTGAAATGAAAAAGGCAAAAAGACTATTTTCTTCTGCCAATTGATGTTAATTGGCTTGCCTCTAAGCGGTTGCTCGTGTAAAGAGAGTCAATTCATTAAAGCGCTTATTTAATTAGGTAATGTTTTTAATGAATACGCATATACCCCTGGGGTGATTATTCACTAAGAAGGCGATAATACCAATGTCAAGTGAATTTTGTTTTTTTTGACTAAAATGACCTTGAAAAATGGATTCATCGGGAAATCGATTTGAGAAACTCTTGATCTTTACAATAAAGGGTGTCTCAATTTTAACTTTATTTAAAGTTAAATCAACCAATTATACTTGCTTTTAAGATCAGTTGGCAAGAAAGCAAAAAAAACACATTGGTCAATTAGGTTCTGTTTCATTTTGCTAAAGTAGAAGAAGGAAAGTAACTGATACGACCGTTTGCAAAAAAACGTTTTAAAGTACCCATTGTGAGCAGAAAGGGGAGTATTAAGGAGTTTCCTTGATGCGTTTTGACACTTATTTACTCGCCGCACTAATTCAGTGCAGAAGGTCATTCAGATCGGTTGATATGCATCGATAGTTTGTGAAAGGTTGATTTTTCCATCACTGGATACTTAGAGGATTTTCTTATTGGAGATCGATCAGGGCATGAGCATACGTGAGTCGATAGCTCTAATTAAATAAATAAACTTCACGCAATCATTTATTTATTGTTATATTTGGCTCAAATAAGACCCTTTTCCTTATTTCTTACATTTGCACAACAAAAGCCAATGACAAACAAAGTTGATAATCACACAAGTTCTAAATTATTGATTGCTCTTATTGAGTAAAAAATCGAATACCTTTTGGTACAAATCTATTTTCAGTTACACAAAAGACAAGGGCACAACACAACCAAGGAAGCCCTTCTCCTTTTGAATTTATGAACAGAATAATCCATTTAATCTTTTGATTCAACGACTTCATTACTCAGAGTGCACATCACTGCTTGTATCGTATCGGATTGCCAACGCTTGCTACCCACCCTATTCAGATGCATTTACACTGATCAAATTTGTAAAAGTTTTTACTTGCTATTTGCTGACATGTGTTTCACCACTGCCATCGAACACATTGCTGTTAGAACTACATCGGCGTAAATTTACCTTCGTTTTTTTAATGGGACACAATTGCTATTGAATATAAGTGGATGTTGTAAGGGTAATAAAATGCTTATAGTTGCTCTCATTCACTCCACTACACCCATTAAATAATTAACATGGCTGGGTGTGGGTTAATTAAAAATAGCGGCAGTCTGGTTCATCATCGAAAAGCTTAATTTACTCAAGTGCTCTGATCACAAACAGACACCTCACTTGCTGATTTGCAGAGATACCATTTTGAATCAGAAAAAAACAATATGCGTTTGCCCTTAGCAGACTAGTCCTTTAATTAGCACTTAAAATGCCTGCGACTTTTAACTCCTGGTCATTAAGTTTAATAATTTCATTGTGACGAAAAGGGAAAAGAGATTATGAGGACTTTTATTTGTTTTAATTAATCAACAGCAGGAAATTCTGAAAAGAACTTTAAGATTTGAGATCACTCCGGTAATTAGAGAGATTATTTTATAGCTTAAAAGTTCTTTTGTGACAAAAGCAGTTAAGAATGGACTTTATAAATAAGCCCCCCAAACATAATTTAAATTTGGAAAATATTGCAATTTGAGAATAGATGCTAAACTCATTTCGAGTCGGATTGCCCAAAGCCATTCTATTTGGTCAGGGTAAAAGGGCAGTGAACAACGTGATTTTGAGAAGCCAAAATTAATTACGTAATTTCACTTATTTTTCATTGCGCCTTAGTCATATCGATTTTAATCGGAAATTTAGTTAAGCCATCTGATCATTTTTGTGTACCTATAAACGTTTAAATACTTTGAATCGTTTCGTGCTTTAAGTGATTTCGAAGAGAACAACTTAAGTAGCATTAATTTGCTAATCTGTCTATAAAATAAGTCACATAATCTAACTACACCCTAATCCCTATCTACCTGAGTATTAACAACATGCAATGTTGTTCAGTTCACTTTTACATTTAAAATTTTTAGGAGAACCTCTCATCTAAATTAAAACATAGTTAATCAAGCTTTATTTAATTTTTTTTCTACATAACTAGAGAGTGATTTGCGTAAATTATTAAATTGCTGGCTCTTCTACTTGAAATTGTCGTCGTTTGTTTAATTTTGGAGTTTATTCATCATCTACTAGATGAATCCTTTCAAACGTAAACATTAAACATTGAATATTTTGATGATAGATGCCTACCAATTACCGAATGCACTACAAATAAATTTCAAAAAAGTTCTCTATGTCAGATTCCATTTTGCCATTAGAGATAATGTCCCTAAAAATCTTATTTTATGGTAAACATTTGATTAAATAATAATTCTGAATTTTCACCAAATGCATATAGACGATTAATATCCGGTATTTAAAATTCTCTCAATCGTTTATAAGCTCTAAGAATTTACTGAAACGAATTTTTATTGAAAACTAATTTGATAAAGAAGAGGTTGGTTTATTTTTAGCCAGAAGTCTGCAGCAATAGGTAGAACTCTAAAGTGACCCAATAACCACGCCCTATAAATAATAAATATGGTGCTCATCGAGGAACCTACTGGATAATTAATGATCATATTAATGGACCAAAACACGTCTTTGTTTACATAAATCTTCTCTGTTGAAGAAAGTACATTGCTACCTTTGTGCACTTCGTGGGGAGAGAAATTAGTACCTGTGGGGTAAATGTTTATTTACAATTAAGCTATATATTTTTTCAAATCTTGGCAGAGCTCAGAAATAAACACTTTCACTTCATTTTGCTTCGTGGTAACGTGCACAATCAATAGCCAGTGTTGCTACTTCAAAATTGCATTCAAAATACTGCTTGAATACATTTGCATAATAAAATCTAATCAAATTCTACCATAATTACAATGTTAGCTAACAAATTGGCTTCACCTATTTAGATTAAATTCCGCTGTTATGCTATTATGACTATATAACTGACAAATATTTAGGCATTGTTTAGGCAAAAGTGGATTTTTCGCTCCACTTAATTTTCCTCATTTTTGTTTGAACATTTGAGAATGACAAGTCATTTTGTCTTACCATAAAGCAAATTACCTGTCTATAATGTTATACTTTTCGTTTTCAGATACTTTTAAAGTAAAGAGCATTAAAAAAGTTAGCGTATTCTATTGTTGTTTGAAAAGGGCTAGAAACTTTGAACATTTTAATGAATAATTGACAAATTTGGTAAATGAACAATTGGATAATGTAATATAATTATTAGCAAAATAACTTTTAAGTCCTTAATGCCAATAATTGGTGACCGTTTAGTACTATTTAGCCATATAACTCAGAAATTTGAATTAAGTCAACTTTTTATTTGCAAACCTCAGCGGTAAGTCAGTTTTCTATAATCTACAATGCCACTTGATATAGTGATCTCTGAATTCGTACTCAATTGCCTTAAATAGTCATAGATTTTGCCGATGTACGCATTCCATAATGTTTTTAAGTTAATGTGTCACACACACACACACACTTTCCTTTCTTAAGTAATTCCATGTGAACCGTTTCCTAATTTAAAGTGTTGTCGTACATGCATCCCCTGTTGGGAACACGTGCGGTTCATTTGTTGCGTGAAGCCTATGCATCCCTGAGTACAATAACAATTCTTCTGGTTCAGACCAGTCTAAATAAAAATTACATTAAGATACAAGTTGTAGTAGGCACCTTTTAGAGACATTTAAACTGCGGATTTCATTCGTTAAGGGTATTAGGCGTGCTTGATTGATTTACTCTTATTTTATGAACTACTCTACAAATAATATAAATTATTAAGTGAAAAGGAGGTAAAACACTGTGTGTTTTCATTGTTAAATAAATTTAAAAAAAGGCTTTGCAAGTGAACACATTTAAATATTCCACATCGATTGACACAACCTGGGGGCCGACATAGTTTGAGTATTCGTTTCAATAAGGCGTTGCACATTTTACAGCGCAATAAAAACTATAAATAAAATCAGATATTTGTAGGAGAAAACAAAATCTAATTTCTAGCACCAAAATTGTTTCTGTTCAGTGAGGAAAGTTGCGACCTTCAGCATTAAATCACACGAAGAATTATTCTTTGATATTGGGACATTGCAAATATTTTTTGAATGTTTTACACACACCGATCAACAAAACTATAACAGTATTTGAGTTCAAAGTGGTCAAAATGGTTAGTGCCTCTAGATTCAGGCGCCAGCCAATGACCTTGGGACTTTGATGCCATAAAGTTATTTTCAGAAGTCGCAGATAGTAAATTCACTTATCAAATTTTGCAAGAATAATTTCAAGTTTTCACGTAGCACACATTAATGCCTTCTTAATTTAGTAGATATATATATATATATATATATAAATATATCCTTTTTAATGTGGAATATTCAACCTGTCAGCGAGATGCCTAAAATATGTGTTTCAGCCAAAACCAAAGATCATGACAAAATTCATTCATAATGGTTAACTTAATGTTTAGGCGCGATTCTTAAATTCGAACAGAAATGAATGACGAAATGGAAGGATTTTATTCGCGAGTCTTCGATAGATTTATCTTTGACCATGTGCGTTGTGCAATAGACTTACCTTCACGTGGTGCACCCTGAGCAAACGTGTACTCATACGGCAAAAAGGCTACTAATCGGTAGTTGACTGCTTTCACAGTACTCACCTCACCTTTTTTTACCGTTGTGTCGGTCTCTTTTACATCTTTGACAAACTTCTGTTCCCCCCCCCCTCCTCCTCTCGATTTTTTTCATTTAGGTGTTCCTCCTCCTCTGGAAAGCCTGATGCCAACTAAAGGGCTAATGGTAACTGTCAAAACGCCTGCCATTTGATATAAATAAATAAACCTTTAACCATGCTAATTAATTAAATAGATATACTAAAACCAAGTCTAAATTTATTAATTATAAAGTCTATTCCATACAAAATTTCACGCAATTTTCAATCGCAGAGGCAATCGGTTAGATATTTGAAGCTGGCTTTTGAAGAATTATTTACGACAAGCCCAAATGTTCACATCTATTGGTAAATTAAAAGGTAATTCTTTTATGTTTCCTCTCCACATATTAGTTAATAGAGGAACTCCAAAGGAAGTGCTTTTATTCCCTTTTCCTTTTCCATTTCCGGTAGAATAAATACCACTTGACAAATGGCAGTATTAAGCGGTAGGGGTGAAAGTACACGCCCACCTTTAATAAATTAAAAACTAATACTACTGATTAACATATTACATTTGAACAGAGATGCCAAAGTGAATTTTAACTAATGCGGTTATGATTTTTTAGCGACTCGTTGAAGGAAACATTAAATTCGCATTAAATGTTCATCCACTAATTAATTTTAAATCTGATTGAGCAAAATTTGATTGCAATTCTAATCGAATTAGCTATATAAGCACACCAATTAATGGATAGATGATCAGCAAAGTGGTGGGCATTCTTGTCCGACACCTGGAAGTTAAAGGGAGTAACAAAGAGAATGACTGGAAGGAAATGTGAAATCATGCTACCTCGCATTTCTGCTTAACAAATGAAATATTTAAAACTGAAAGGCAAGTTTACAAGAACCCCCAATTGATCTAATCTGATAATCCTGCAAATCAGATAAGGGGCAGATGTTTTCGAATTGCCTGACTCATACACTTCCAGTGCCTTAAATGCTCCCAGTTAAAAGCGAACTCGTACTCGCTTAATATAGGATTTGAATCCACCATGGTTTCGATTGCTTTGTTTCATGAATGGAAAAGGTGTAAAGATTTTTCCCTCTCATTACATGGGAAATTAATAAGTGGTCCTCTAGAAACAATGTGATCCGATTATTTCCCTGCAGTAATTAGAAAGGAAAGGGAGGCTGGAATGCAAATACAAAAATGCTTGGGCTTTTAACAATAAGACCATTCCCATGAATTGCAACACAGGCGCGAAAATAATTTACTGACTTGCTGAAAATGGTCAAAGTTACCGAATTCTCTGATAGCATAACTCCGCTTTCAACTCGCATCGATCTCTTTTGATCTCATACGAAATTGTTTTATTGGTTATTGGGTAAAGGCGCCTGTCCTTGACATAGAATAGTGAATAATTCTAGCCTTTTCATGAATAATAAAAGACCAATAGTGGAGAGACGAAAGAAACTAGAGAAATAGGATTTTTAATATAATTATAAATGTGTGATTGCCAAGTATTGGCTCTCAATTTTATGGTGCAGAAAAATGGGGTCTTGTCAGAGTATTTTTTTCTCCTTTAGAGTGGGTTGAATATTTGTAGACAACTTGCGTGGTCTTAACGCTTATAAGCAAAAGTTAAATTATATAACCTTTTTGCTAAATTTAAGTTATGCATTTAATTTGGCATTTGTCTTGTACTTAATGGAAATTTAATCACATCCATTATTGGAAAATTAATTAATTCCTTTATGAATAATTAGACAAATACATTGTGAGAAATATATATGTATACATTATTTATATATATTCAAGTTGATTTCTTGGTAAATGATAGTTATTATGCTTCAGTAAAATCGAAATCTTTATTGGCTTGCATAAGATTTACTTGACATCTTGTGTTTACCTCTAAAGAATTAAAACATCTTTAAGGAAATTGAATTCAAATAAAAAAACAAGCGGAAATATGGAAAAAAGAATTCGAAAAATAAGTAAGTTCTTCCGTATTTCGTACTTTAAAAAGTTGTTGACATCAATGATTTGTTACATACCATACTCATGACAGATCATTCACTGAGAGTATGTACGAAATAACGACTTAATATTCCTGTTTTTAAAACAAGTTGACACATATATTCTAGATGTCAATGCAAATGTATCAGAGAAGTCAATTCGCTTTTATTCTTCTCGAGTGAACGCAGCTCAGTGAGCGCTGCCAAGTCAACAGCCTCTTACTGGTTGCAACGCTCTTTAACACCTATATTGAATATCTAGCATAATTATCTCCAACTGACTTAAAATAATTTACTACAGCAGAAAAATGAAGGACTTATATATTACAGAAAAACCATTAAGGGCTGCGTTGTGGTGATTGAAACTCGAGCTCCCGAAATGTCTTATTTCTTAAAATTCGATACAAATGATTTTTAAAGCTATGGACTTATATATGTGAGAAAGGATGTGCGATAGACTTACCTCCACTTGGTGCACCCTGGGCAACGTATACTCATACGGCGAAGAGGTCTATAAACAGGCAGTTGACTTCTGGCTTCAAACTACCATCACTCCACTATAGGTCATATTCGTCTACTTTCACAGTACTCACCTCACCTTTTCACTCTACCTTTGTGTCTGTCTCTTTTACATCTTGAAAGTTTGAAAGTCGAATTATCCTTAAAATTGCCAAGATTAAAAAAATAAATGATCTTGTGTTTTAAAAACAACTATTTTATTATCAGAGCTAATAAGCACACAACCTGCTGGCCAACATTTATTCATGAATATATCTTTAAGGCATTGACTAATTAAATACTAGCAATCTCCCTAACAACCAATTACAGCAATTATCAATAGAAACTTAGAAATCATCATAATTATTCGCAAACTTGCATATTAACTGATCATTGTAGTTGAAATTATGCATACCCAAGTGCAATAGTCCTCTTAATTAACTGATATTAATCATGAGATGATAATAATCATGGCAAAACATTCACTCATATTAGCTCACCGTTTGAGTAGAATATCATATTCATCCGAAGTACTCTCCAGCCAGTTTCGAACTTGCTTCTCTACGGGCTCCCTAACAGAGAAGGGTGGAATTATTGAGGACGTAGGTGGAGGCGAAGTCTGAAGAGGAGGATGCGGAACCCCAGAGTTCTTGGGCTGGTTATGAGCATCAATGCCCCTGGCCTCCCCTCCCCTATCCCAATCCTCAATTTCGTGAGTTGTTTGAAGAGGAGAATGCTTATTAGACAGAAGGGTTTGGTTAAGGGGAGGTGGGTAGCACTGGTCCATGGAATTCTGACCGGCTTGAGAAGTTGAACTAATGCGTCTGGCGTGAAGTCTTTTCACGTGTACTGAAATGGGGGGTACAAATTCATTATTGTACAATTTAAACTTTAATTTTTTAATGCAAACATTTTAGCTCAAACATTTGCCATTAAAACAGGAATCTGTGGTTTCTTTGAAAATTAGCTTTGAAGATTACCATTCGAGGAAAATAATTGATAATCTATATAAATTAATATGTTTATAAAGTAGCGAAATCCCCTGTGCCAGTGCTTTGACACCTGGATTTGTTAATCTTTTTTTCAATAATATTGCACCTTTCGTATAATGTCGCTATATGCCTCAGTAATTTCGTTCAATAAATTTACAATTTCTATTTATTGTATTATGTCGCCAATTGAATTGTTCAACTATTATTATGAAAAAATTGGGAAGGGGTGGGTGGGGTGTGGGAGTACGAGGTGGCTTTCAGAAAAATAGACCTAAATGTGTATGCCTCATGTACAGTTAACAAAACCAAACTCAAATTAATATTGCTTACAACTTTATGACACTTATCATTTGAGTTTAAAATATTTAAAAAAAGCAAATTACGTAGTCTGATCTTCTTACAATACTCGATAAAATATTGCTCCTCGTAAGATTAAATAATCGAGAATTTGTCTATGAAAAACACTAGTAATAGAAGTAGCAGTATAGTAATGTTGAATAGAGAACAGACAAGGAATTAAGAGATCAGTTTCTAAAACTACAAAGAAAGATGCGATTTGATATCCGGTGACTTCAAAGTTTCTATTTGTGTTAAATGGCTAAATCAACCTTCCTGTTTCTTGGGGATATTTTCTACGTACATGGTCAAATCGGGGACTTGACGGTTTTATTTAAATAGACAAGGAACACTGGTTTATATTTTGAACAATATTTAAATTGTGATCAGACTGCTTATAGCACCGAGGAAAAGATTATATATCATTTTTCCCATTTCGCCCCATTGTAAAATGGCAGTTGCAATTTTGTCTCCATTGTTTAAGCAGCCGTAAATTTGAAAAAAAAAAACTTTTTCGTTCTAGCAACCAGACCATAACAAGGGTCTTTAGTAAACAATGCTTGGATAATTGCGAATTTTACTTGATATCTGTGAAAGTATTCAACTTAGGCATACATTGCCTAACTCACACTAGTTGTAAGGCAGTTGAGATTTAGTTGCGTGAAGAAAACCAAATTCGTAATATTTTTTTCTGAAAATAAAACACCATATTTATTGCTCTCATCTTGCAATATAAGCATGTAAATTGTACGAAAATTTGATTTTGGCACCTATTCCTGCAGTGACTACTTGGCATAGTTGTAAAAGTACAAATCTAAAACATGGTTTATATTTAAACCGAAGTAATGGAAAATTAAGAAAAGCTAATAACAATGCGAACGAAGAAAACCTTCCCGAAGCAAGAAATGGATGTCTAATTGATGTGACTTCTAATCGACTACGTCACATACTCTTTTCAAATCTAGGCCTATTACATTCGCTTCTATGATCTTCCCAACATAACTCGTGTGTGTGTAAGTGTTTATTAAACCTCAATTGGCAGCAAGAATAGAAGTCATCTCACTCAATCTCCCCAGTATTAATCCAAAACAACTCAAGTGTTTTCCTGGAACTAAGAAATGTAAAGTCAACGATCTCATTTTAGAGAGTAAATTTTAAATTAACTCACCTGTTCTCACAGGAGGTTTATTTTCAAGTGGACGAAATAGTTCTTGTCCAGATTCTATTGATTTTGGTTGCATTGAAGGCTTTGCAGTTTTTCCTTCACTACAGTTTCTACAAAAGTACGACAAGAAAAAACATTGAGCGAAAAGCATTTTAATCTTACGTTTTAAGAGCAAATTTTAAGACTATTTTTCATTTTCACCTCTACAATTCAAATTACCTACTTAAAATTATCCCAAATTGAACAATTTACAATATGGGAGGTTTTTAAAAGACTTTGTTTTACTTAATTCCAATTATCTTGTTGTGACCTAATGAAGCATTATTAAACTTCAAGTCCCTCAGCAAATAGTTCAAAGTTGGCATTGGTTTCTGAACATACGTCAAGCTACTTTAACAGATATTTCTAATCTGATTTCATATTTTGTTCATTTAAAATAGATAAATACATGGCATTTGGATTATGACTTCCGTTTTAATGTCAAATGGGTAGTTATTTAGTTCCTACAGCCCTCCTGTCATAGATAATTGTTGACCAATATAATTGTATCAATTACATTTTGAGTTCTTTACGTCAATATGGGGGATACATATATTACTTTTATTAACGTATATCCCTCCAGTTAAATGTTGGTTCCTAAGGCTGGATGGAAGAAACATTTACGATGCGTTAAAATACATTCCGTGAAATATCAGGTCTATAATGTGAGAAAAATGGATAAATCGATTGGTTTTAATAATGGATTACGATATATGCGGACGCTAACAAGAAGATGTGAATTTGATTCAAAAAAGCGGAACGAAGCAAATGGAAGGTTCATGTTCATTCTTTATGGAAATTTGAAATATGAAAATACCAAATAACAGTCATTGGAAAAATAATGTCATAATATTTCGGAAGATAAATTGTTCCTAAAATTATAGCTATTTGCAGCAAAAATTATGACACCCGGGGCCTATTTGCTTAAAATGTTTTCATTGAGATTTCTGAATTCGTTGGTAAAATAAGCCAGCTAAAGTTCATTTTTTTTGGAATAAAGCAGCTTTCACCTTTTTATAAATCCCAGTAGTTTGATGCTAAATTAGATTGCAGTGTTTTGGTTAACTAAATTTAGAACTTCTTTGCATTGTCAAGATTTAATTCACATTTGTCGCAGGAAACTTTTGGGTAAAGTGCTTGTAAAATTTACGTTTTACTATATTCAAGATAAGTACAACGAATGATAGTATTCTAACCCATCTATGCTAAAGCATTTATGTAGATCGATGCTCGGTGTAATAATTGCCCATATAGACCATTTATGCTCCACCAATTGTAACCATCTTGTGCATGTTTTTTTGGTTTTAGAAGGTTGTACGATTAGCATAAAAGGAGCATATACGTCGTTTGCAGGTTCAAATCGCTTTCAGAATCATGCAGTTGTGTTTTTTACGCTTGTATCTTTAAACAAGAAGCCATCGATAGACCCAGCTCTACGTGGTGCACCCTGGACAACGTATGCTCATAAGGCAAAAAGTGTTTAAACTGGTAGTTCACTTCTGACTTCAAACTGCCATAACACGACTGTATGCCATATTTGACCACCACCACCACAATACTCACCTTACCTCTTTCCCTACCTTTGCATCTATTTCTCTTACATCTGAGAAGCATTCTTCTTTCCCCCCAAACCCCCCCCCCTCAACTTTCTGTGACTTTGCTGTTCCTCCCCTCACTGAAGCCCGAAGTCAACTAAAGTGCTAATGATAATCATCATAAAGTTTGAGATTTGATATAAAACTTTAAATTCTATGTATACATATGGATATATATATCTGCAATATTTGATTGGTTAGCCTTCTCAAATGATTTCAAGAAACTTCGAGACTTTATTGCACAATAGATCTGCGTAAATGAAATTGATCATATATCAAGCAAGCTTACTCGGATGTAGAAGCATCCACTGAGTTGTCCATGTCATAGATTTTCTGACCACGAAAAAGTTTCCTCTTCCCTTTCAAGGGAAGATGCTCGTTTGCATCGGCACTCTCCGTAGTTTCATCCTGAAACAATTAAAATATGAGCTCATTCCATGCTTCAGTTCTACAGTTCTATCTATGTAATGAAAATGGCATAAATAAATGTAATTTAATAAATCACATTTCATAAGAATTTACTGATCGTTGAGAACAAATAACATTATTATTAACTTTAGCTTATCTCTCCTGCAGAAAAAATCAGCCTTGTGAATCGCTTTTAAATTTAACTTGAGAAAACACAGTTCTGTGAGCTGTTATCTTCAGATCATGAAACCGCTCATGTGGGTTTTCGGCTTTTAAAAAGAAGGATCGCAAGCAAGCTGCGATCTTACTTGATCCAAAAAATAAACTAAAGTATGTCTTCGGCGCTATTTTTGAGGCTCCTGTCTCGTTCTCTTCCACTCATCGTTATCCTCCCCACCCTTTCCCCCAACCCCCCCCCCCGCACAGCAGCTTTCTCACAATTGAAGAAGCCAAACATCTTTAGTTTTCTCAATAAGACTTGCAAATCTAGCATATGTATATAAAAATTTAAATTAGTCAATTCAATGCAGAATTATTAAATATGCATTTATTGGTCGTTTGGCAATAGGAGCGCGAGTGAAGATTAAAGCATATTTCCGATCCGAAAAAAATTGTTAAATTTTCAACAAGTACATGAGTTTAATATTTTATGCGTAAAAGTAATGAAACGCAGTCATAATCATTAATTTCTTTCCAAATTAAGCTCAAGAAGAGCGTTCAATATGTATTGGAAATAACTTTTATGAATTTAAATAAAACTTTATTTCAAAATTTTAAACTTTTTGCCAAATATTCCCCCCATCTCTGTGCAATAGTTATAGCTCAAATCAAATACAATGCATGTCAATTGAGCATAAATATGTGGAATAGGTGCCAACCAGTTATCAATGAGGATAACTAAATTCAGGAATGATTTACAATACCATTGTGAATTGGTGGATGAGGGGAGGAGGGGGGGAGAATTATTTATTATCTCTGTAAAAAAGGGTTTGGACAAATGAATTGATCTACTTTTGAGTCCCTAACGTGTCCAAAGTAGGTAAAATGCTTAATGGAACCTAATATAATGCTGTTGTTTTAAACAGCAAGAGAAAGAATGAATTGAATTGGCAGCGTCTATCATCCTTGTTGCTTTATGACTTCGAACGCATTGTAAGAATTGCCTCGGTGAACAAGGACCAAATTGTAAATTTTGAAATGGAAATAGGTGCACTTTAAAATGAAATCCAAACAGTATATTAGTCAAGGTTCACTGTCCCCGCCCCCCCCCCCCCCCCCTATCCTTAATGAATCGCATTCACAATCGTATATTTTTCACCTTATCAGCACAGGTGAAGAAAATAATAATCGGTACAATGCTTACACTAAACCATAGAAGCAATTTTTAATATAAAATCTTTTAATAATGATTCATTTTGTTGTACGACCTTCTGGAAGCAAGAATTCACCTATAGTGGAGGTGGTTAATCAATAGGGTTGCTGAATAAATCGGAACGATGTTTCGTTTTGTTGTCAGAATTTTACATCATTACATGTGATGTTCACCTCCCTTCTAAACGTCACCCCCAACCCATCTTCCACCCCCCCCCATAGTCAATAAACTATTTTAAGTTCAGATCATATCTAAACATCTACTAACGCCTTATATCACAGTAACTTCTCTTTCTCAGAAGCTATTACATAGTAATTGGTAGTATTTGGAAGGTTGGTACTAAAGCTCCTTTAAATTCACAGATACGACTAAAAATGCCTTTTTTTCTTAAACAGCAAAGATTTTTATTTCAATATCAAGTGCTTTTATACATAAAGTGAAAACAGAGACAAAAAGCAGTTGCCAATTTACAGGTATTTCAACACAAATTAGAAATTTGATGTGAGCACAAGCGAAACGGTATAAAATTAAACAAACAGAATTAATTGACTGTGAATTTAAAAAATCTCGAATTATTATGTAAATTAGA
The DNA here is from genome assembly GCA_900617975.1 of Rodentolepis nana. Taxonomy (NCBI): domain Eukaryota; kingdom Metazoa; phylum Platyhelminthes; class Cestoda; order Cyclophyllidea; family Hymenolepididae; genus Rodentolepis; species Rodentolepis nana. The sequence goes on along the minus strand of UZAE01000163.1, from coordinate 5,958 downwards.
ATATTTCTTTATAGTCTCCTGTAAATAAATTGTAGATTTTGATCAATTGAATAGTTTAAGGACTCGTTACTAGTAGGAATCTAAAATTATTCCCGTGTTGAAGTGTAATTAACGTTTTGGTGATGAATCTGATTAAATGGGATTAAATGAGGAAGGCGAAACGCTAAAGCCTCAAAATTATTTGTTTTAATGATTAGCCACTAAGCATGAAAGCTCAGTTGTTCTCAAACAAGTTTTTCAAATGTTTTTGAAAATACACTATTTAAATGAGTTACCATATTTAAATTTGTTGAATTTTGAAAAATTATGTCTTAAATATTTTTATCTTCGATAGAATGCGAAATGTCTTTATAAAATAAATTTTCATGCTAATTAATTTTCATTGGCAAATTTGCACTAATTAACATTTTCTAAATGGATGTTTCGTACTTACTTCAACAATAATTTTGAAATATATTAATATTAATTTCGATGAATACCCAACAATTGTTCATATTAAACTTGAATAAATTTATAAAACATAATAAGTTACTATTAAAAAATTAAAAGTTGCACAGTAATCAAAGATTCCATTCAACAAATGGGGTAACGTGTATACTTAGTCATAAAGCCATTTTATCTATATTTGAATGCGTATACAGATAATACCTTAGAATGGGGGAAATCATATATGAGCCAATGCTTCATAACATTTAGATAGAAATCGTTATCAAAAGGTAATTCTACCTCCATTTCTAAATTTTGTGGAATCCGAGGATCGTTCAATGTATCATCATCATTTCCAGTGCAGTTGCTTTCCAACTGGGGAATGGAGGTTAAGGTATCCAAGTGATTTGCAGAGGGTAGCCTCCTTCCAATAGTTCCTTTCACAAGCCAGCTCAACACACCTACTGCATTTGTTCTGCTCTCAAAGTTCCCATGATGCCTTCCAACTGTCTTCTTTTTGCGTTTGCTTATAGTTGGCGTTGCGGTCGATGATATGTGCGAGCCTTCACTTCCCTCAACATCAGGACATGTGAATCCAAGATCGAGACGTGCAAGGTTGCGTGTCACTCTGTACATAGTTCGTTGCATAAATGGACAGCAAGTTCGCTTTCGAGGCATCTTTGCCTTGGTCACCAGGTACTCGAAGCAGTAACTATTTCTGGATTCCATGATCAGAACATTGAATTCTGAACATAATTTGAACGCATTTTTTATAAATCTTAAATACACAAGCTTTAAATATGCAACAAATAACAGACTATTTCTCTTGAACAGGATGAAAATTTGTGAATAATATGCAGCCCCTTAAAATAATTGACCCAAAAAATGAGAAGGGAGGGGTTGGGGGTTGGATCATGTAATCATTCAGATGATCGAAAAAATTCAATCTTAATCTTAGTTCTGAGGCTAATGCTGACGCACTATATATATATATATATATATATATATATATAAGTCAATGTAAGTTCGGGAATGTGATTTTTTTCAAATTCAACTGTTTTATTGTGATGAAACCTAAAAATATTTTTAAATTACAGCTGGACACGCAAATATAAATGATTAAGGAGGTTCTTTTTAGCGAATTATCCGATTTGGGAAGTGTTTTATTTGGATTGAATTTCACCCAGTTAGGATTTAAAAATATCATCAAAATATAATCCATTTTAATTAAAATAATCACAAATAGTTAAAAAATAAAATTATCCAATAACTTATATTGATATTTTAGCGCTGGAAATAATGCGAATTTTAACTCGGCATCTCCATCGCTTTACATTGTAGAGTATGTAAGGAAAAAATTCTATCCACTTCTTAAAATACTTGATTTATTTTAAAAATACTCTAACATTTTAATCACATGTCCTTTTATGCGAAATTGAAGGTCTTTATTTCAATTTACCCTAATTGCGTATTAAAAACAGGCTATTTTCATTTACATTCATATTTATTTTCAAAGCTGTACATTTCTCATTCAACGATTTTTTAAAGAGGATGATAAAATATTTTTATTAATTTCAAAAACTGCAATGTTTAAAATCTTGTAGCATAGTACCTGTTAAAAATAGTTTTTTAAAGACGAACGAAACGAACTATCGTGAGTTCCTTGAAATATCAAAATTGCAATTTGGTTTGAGCATTTAAAAACGAAATATGCTTCCCTTGGTAATGAATTAAAAAGAGTGATCAATATATCAATACATTTTGAAAATATGCAGATTAATAATCTCTGGTTTCTTTCAATTTTAATACCTGGTTTCTCTATATCCTGCTATAAAAATGAACAAAAATTCAACATTTTATTTTACTATTTTCATAATAACAGGAAAAATCTTGATATGTTTTAATAAATATAACATTCTTCATAGGTACTTATTTTGGCATATATTGACATTGCACTACATAAATTTAAAATTAAATATTTTATCGAGTTAAATTCAATTTAAGCTGTAAATATTTAAAGCTAATGACTTTATCAATAAATAACATTATAATTATAGTGATGAATATTTTTGCAATAATATATATTAATTGCATCTTAACTTCTTTTAAACAGATATATGAAATATTATTTCACATATATTAATTGTGTTAAAATTAATAATTTATTTCAAACAAAACAGAAAAACTTGCATAATGGTTATATATTTATTCCAATAGTAATGCACTATTTGATAAGGAGTGTGAGAGTAAAGTTTCAATTTTTATGAGTTCGTTCATTTATTGGTTACACAATCTCGGCCAATAGGAAGGGGATTATATTGGCGTAGCAAAGTGGAATGCAATTCACTTTCAACTTAACTCATCCAAATATTTTAATATCATGTTATTGTAGCGCGTTTTAAGGACACTCTGTAAATAAACTTTGAATAATAGAAGTGCCAAATGAGATCTGCAACCTATTTATTTTCAAAGGGCATTATGGCATATAGAGGCGAAAGATAATGCAACAGAAATTGGAACATGAGGTCATGGTACTAAGAACACAACTATCAAATAAGTTATTTGAGATATGATAACCCTAACAACTTTTCTGATTGCATCCCTTGAGGATGTTCAAATTAGCTTAGAAACAATTTAACCAATTCAAATTTAACCAGGTCGTCGCGTTAACGAAGGTCAACTTAAGTTATCTTGAAAATTTATTCTACTAAAATTATTGTTTGATGTTCTATACTACAAGTAGCACCATTGTGCAATTCTAGAATTAAAGGTACTTCCATTCATGATACATTAAAACAGGACGGTAATTTAATTTAGTTACCAGACTTAACTCCCTCCTTGTTTTTTTCACGATAAATAAGAGGCAAATTTTGTGATTATTCGAAAATTAAATAAGTTAAAAGGGTCGAAAAACGAATTAATTATAGCTTAAGAATAGGCCGCTCTTTAATATTAAATATTGATACTTTTCAAGAGCAAAGAGAATTAAAATTTTTAGTCTGCAATCGTGCGATTGATTAACTCGTAAAGTTTTAGCATAATAGCAGAGTTACAAAGAGCAATGTAGCTTCCTTTGAAAGCGCTTTAATCGTAAGAGTTGTCATACTTTTCTAATTTTAAATTTTGAAGTAAAATTGACGGAACAAAACCACTCTACATATAACTATTACCTATTTTTCGGTATGTAAAACTTTATTTACAGTGGGTCGATAATAAATTATTATGGCCTATTAGTTGTATACCCAATACGTTGTTGGCATATGAGCAATATAACTTTCGAATTTGAAGAATTGTTAAAACAACTATACACTTTACCGTAAGTTTGGATTTTAGTTAGACAATAAATAGATAATTTGTTTATAAAATAATATTATTCGTTTATACCAAATGACAGGCTTTATGACAGTTATCATTAGCCCTTTTGTTGACTTCAGGCTTCACAGATAGGAAGGCACATCAACTTGAAAAAGTCGAGAGAAGGGGGGGGGGTAGAAGAGTGTTTAGAGATGTGAAAGAGACAGACACAAAGGTAGATGAAAGATGAGGTGAATACTGTGAAAGTAGTTGAATATGACATACAGTGGTGTCATGATAGGTTGAACTCAGAAGTCAACTGTCGGTTTATAGACTTTTTGCTGAATGAGTATGCTGTGCCCAGGGTGCACCACGTGAAGGTAGATCTATCGCACACCGCTTATAAAATATTATTACTATTGGAGTAATTACTTCGAATGGGCACGGTCTTTAGGCCCTTTTCAACAGTGACGCTGAGTTACTCCATCACATCTTTGTTTGGGCTTTGAGCTATCTCGCATTGCCTGGATGGTTATGTCTTTTGAACCCATGAAAGAGGAATGAATTGTAGTTTCGGGACCATAGGACATAGTTGAAAGACCATATCACTTAGCATTGAGAATTTAAGACAACTATTTGCTTCAGTTTAGAAATTTATAAAGAGGTACTTAGTCCAAATGCCTATTCAATATTGTTCAACTCAAGAACGCTTTTATTAAATTGTATATATCTGAGTAAAGTAGCGATTTCGTTGATAAAGACAAATTAACAAGGATTTACCTTATGGAAAGCAAACTTCCATATTAAGTGGATTCATATTTTAACGCATACTCTTACAAGATTTGCATTCTCATGGTAGTGGGAAAATATCTCAAGACAAAAGATTTATTGTTTAAGCTCAGGATATTCATTTCAAACTCGTCCATCAGCCTTGTCTGTATACGGGCACTTATCGCTTCAGACAGGACAGCAGTAAATTGAAATGATCAGTCTGGCGACAAATGACTCTCCAAGGATCAGCAATACAGAGGCCATTTGAAAGCATATATAATGGTTGACGTCACAATAGGGCCTTACATCATTTTTATTTTTAGTAAACGTTGAGCAAAACTCATAAACACATGACCTGGAATTAATTTAATAATTGACTGGGCAGTCCAAATAAATGTCAAATAAATTCAGAAGAAATCGGAATTTCGATTAAGGACTCCAATTAAGAATTCCCCTTATTAATTTCCTTTCCTAATAACAATAATCTCACTAATGAGAGAATAATTTCCCTTTCATGATAAAAATGACCCTTCATACTCGTCTCTAGATCTACTACTGCTTGTAACTCTTTTTATAATAAAATGTGAACCAATAATAGCTTCAATTCAAAGCATTTAAATGTTAATTAGAGGAAAAGAGCTTAAGAATCATTGGAGAAAGCATCATTTGGGTTGGATTAGATTGTCTCAAGCGAGCGAAATCGAGCTAAGGACTGAAATGTGCTGTTAATTAAGACTGATTACTATTAATTAAACTTATCAGCTAACCTTCATCCAAACAGTGTTGCTTTTATCACTCTCATTAAATGTTACATTGAAAAGATTTCCCACTATTTACTAATCCATATTGATTTTATAACTAATATTAAAATTAGAAAATAAATATTCTATAAAAGTTACAGTAAAGATAAAATCATTTTTAAAGCTGTAACAACCGACATTTTCTATAATTGCTCTAAAATGTCATTGGGTGCTTAGTAGATGAAAAGAGATATTGATCAGAGGAAATATACTTCTTATGTATTATTAATAAATCACGATAATAGTCTCTAACAGTGCACAATTATAATCATATCAAATATTCATGTTTGCAAGACTTCAAATAAGAAGAGAATGGGAACGCCAGAAAAGAATGGATCTTTATAGTTAACGCTTGAAAAGCCTTACTTTGTTTAATTCAATTAGCAGCAAAATGTCCAGTTTATTTCATCGGGAGTTGTATTCACCTTATGCTATTTTTCTGTTCAAACTCGGCGATTTACAAGCAAATGCCCACAACTGAATAAGTCCATTGTAAACTAAGATTTTTGAACAGTTTGCTTACATATGGTAAATTTTGCATGAAGGGGTGTGCGATAGACTTACCTCCACGTAGTGCATCCTGGTTTAACGTATACTCCTGCGGCAAAAAAGCCTATTAATCGGCTATTGACTTCTGACTTCAAACTACCATGACCCCACTGTCTGT
>UZAE01000162.1:0-32390 GCA_900617975.1 Rodentolepis nana | reverse complement strand
CTATTTCATTGAATCAATTTATTTTATCAAAACAATCTGTCATTTCCTCTTGTTTAAGTCCGCAAATATGAAGATTTGGAAATGACAGTACATTGGTATTTAGAGGTATAAATCGATTTCTTTAAATTATAAAATTACTCAATTTGCAATGAACATAAAATATTTCAGGTCTAAATATACTGACGGACTAAAACTTCATAACAAAAATCATTGCTATCTTTAAATGCAAACAATAGTGAATTGATTATACAATTAAACAAAATTTATTTACTTCCGGTATATAATATCATTGAGGTGGGGAACGCGATAGACTTACCCTCACGTGGTGCACCCTGGGCAACGTATACTCATACGGAAAGTAAATCTATAAACCGGCAATTCACTTCTCGCTTCAAATTACATCACCCAAATATATGTTACATTTGACCATTTTCATTGTACTTACCTCGTCTTTTTCTCTACCTTTGTCTGTCTGCCTCTTTTTTATCCGTGAATTACTCTTCTGTTCCCCTCTCTCAACCTTTTGTGACTTTGACATTCCTACCCTCTGTGAAGCCCGAAATCAACTGAGGGTCCAACAATAACTACCATAAAGCCTGCCATTTTGTATAAATATCCTAAAGATTGTGAAGACGAATTCAAGTAACTTGTTTTAGCGTCAGAGTAACTTTATACAGTATAGCTATCAGCATTAACAACCAAACGAAAATATACAAAATTGTGCAAACTCGATTCCGTTAGATCTCAAATAGGGTCAAAAGTAACTCTTAACGTTTATAAATAAACTAGCCGTCAATTTTTGTTTTTTTAACCAACTTATAAATGTACTTTCCATTTTCATTCTCTTTTCTAAAGTAGGGAGAGAAATTGGTTGAACACGACTCAAATTCACTCCAAATGCCACAGTAAATTAAATTAGGCAAATGCCAGTACAGTTCACCCCGTTAATTGTTTTTTATTTAATACTTTTCTTCTAAATTGTTATAAAATTAATTCCTTTTCTTGAGTTTGCTTGAGTAAGTAAAGGCTAGCAGTTTACCATCACTTTTCAGAACCTATCGGCAAGCATTTGAAGGTCTGTTAGCATACCGTTGCAGTGATAAAATTTGTTTTTTTTAAATATTTTTTATTTGTTTAGGAAACACGAGTAAATTATTTATTACTATATCATAAATCAAGTGAGTTAGGTTAGTTGTTTTTATCATAGATGCAGGGTTGCCGAGATAAAAGGGGTAGACTGAAAATGGCATTGAGTGGTTTGTCTTGGTGGTGCAATATATTCTGCATTTACAACTTTTTAGTAAAATCGATAATGTCTTTAGCTAACTTACTGTTTCTACGCATTTTCACTTTTTAACTTGGTCACTCTGTACAATTTGCTAAATGGTAAGATTTAAGGCCTGAAATCTCAAATTTCTGCATCGTTAAAGGTTCTATCGGCGTCGCTTTGAAAACAAAAGCACGACTTAATTGCGGGGGATTAAGACGCGCGTGTAGGCGTTGTAAAAATAATTTTTTTAAGAGCGGGTGTTTGTATCTGACTGCATTTTTGCTTCAATTAGGTTTTTCTCAAACCAGTTAGCGTTTATATGAGATTAGAATACTAACTTACTTATCTAAATTATCATTTTAAACATTAACCGAGATTTGCCAAAATTCATTTTTTCTTTTAATGGCGGGTAAATTAACCGGCTGATTAGGGCTTTGCTATTACTAAATATAGTACGGTCAGGTAAAAGGCTATTTTTTACAAAAAAAACCATTCGTGTCTTTCTCTCATCATAGTATATCAATTTAATCAAAACATACTCTTTGAAACTAATAGTTCGCATTAGATTTTATCCATTTTGCTAATTTCATGCTAATTAGCCAAAGCTCCAATACACACTATCATTGAATGCTATTTTGAAATTGAGTCTATTGTGCCCTTAAAATAGATCACTGAAATAGGTAATTAAGCCAGAAAATTCCAAGGTTGATTGCCACTTGGATAAGAGATTTGATTTATTTTAGAAAAGATACAAAGGCGATAAAATGATAAATTTTAGTGTTCTGCGGTAAATTTGACTGCGTTTTACTTCATTCATTTCGTTTTATACCCTCTGACAGTTTTCTTTTATTTACTCCAAATGATATGTCTTTACATTAAATGTAGACGGTTGATTAATGAGAGCAGACGACTTTAAATGAAGAAATCTTTCAAAGTTAGTGAATGAAAGCACTCTAAAGGTACTCATTTTATCACTTCAATGATATAAACATGTTGGTTTTGCAACCTTCAGCATTCAATATTTTCAAGCTTATTTGATTGGATAAGCTTTATAGCGCAAATTCAAATTTATTTAATATTAAATTTTACTCTTCAATCTACTATACTCTCGGTAGCGCATTTTACGTGGATTTATATCCAAACATACATAAGAAAAAAAGCCAATAAAATTTCCGAATTAAGATATAATTTCAATTCTTTTGTCCATCTACTTTCGTGACTAATAAATTTGACTCATTGTTAATATTTTAATTCCAATTTTAGCGAAAATATCTCTCATTTTTTCTCAAATTTATAGACCTCTGCTGAGGTGAAGTGAATGACAGATAGAAATAATGAGAAATATTCAACCTTTTACTACTGATATACACAAAATGGCAAAATTTAGGATATCGGAAAGTCTAACGCGCTTGTGTTTATTTCATTTTTTTAAAAATTCTTTGACTATTTGACTGCAATGAAATTATTTCATCTTAAATCTATTGTTCGCAATTTCAGTGTAATTTTGTGATTAATTCTTCTGATTAAAAAATTAAGACGAAAGAGTTGTTTTTTTTATAAGAGTCAGATTGACTAGTTATGCAAAGTATTGCTATGGTTCACAATCAAGTTGTTGACTTTCGCACAACAATTTATAGATGGTATGTCTTATGTTCCTTGAAAGACTAATACTTCAGTAAATATTAATAAATTTTGACAATAGGCGACTTGGAGAACACCACTGTTCACTGTTCATCGCAGTACGTATGAGTGTCAACTTATTGATAAATGCATTGCATAAAAGATGCCTATCAGAAAAAGTGAGGAAATTTCGATGATATATTTGTTCTCCCGTTTCTGCTTATTGTACTTTTTTGTCACGTTGTTTCCAAATAATCCAATCCGTCGACTTAATTTAATGTACCATCTATTAATCATCATGAGAAGCTCTTAAACTGACCATAATAAAATTATATTTTATTAGAAGCGTATAAATGGTTTGTTGCTCTAAATCGGAATTAACGTACGCACTGCCCTGGAAGATTTTATAAGATTTAATTATAATTGACATTAAACGATATTTAATATTTAAAATGCTTTGAAAAGCTACATAGCTGACAAGAGACTTGCAAGGTTAAATTAAAGGGCTCATTGAGATTTAGATAGTCCACTTATTTATGATTACTATTAATGTCATTTAAAACAATGATTGACAGAAAAAAATTTATTTCAAAAATATCTTATTTCTCTTCACGAGTTCTTGCCACTTGCTCTTTATAATTTTAAATTAATAAGCCAAAATTGGTTAAAGTTAATTTGCTCAGTCGAAATATATTTATGGTATCATAAAGTGCGTGTTTGGCAAACAATAGTAGAATTGAAATTTTGAAGTTCAATCAAGCTATTTAATTTGATGAATTTAATTCTGTCATTCTGTTTTAATTGATCAGTAACTAAAATTTTCTTGCTAAAATCGTCAATCGCATGATGAAATTATATGAAATGTACTCAATAATTGAAGTACTACTTTGATTTAGATTGAATTAAACTCAAGAATACAATTTACCTGAAAATCGATGTCACGTGATTACTATGAATGCTTAATTGGAACCCTTTCAATAGGTTGACACTTTGAGCTTACCTTAAAGAAACACAAATCTTTTAAATTTTAAGTTTTAAGTACATGATATTGTAAGGTTTTTAACGTTTTCTAACGCGTTAAAACACTCCTCTTTGTGAACCCTTCTAAAAGTGAAATAATGAAAATAGTTTTACATTTTGTTTTTATCAATGATATAGGCATGCAATGGTACCTTTTTATTCCCCTTAAATTATAAAAAGCTTATTCAGTTATTTATTTCAATTATTAACTCAATTTAAGTAGCAACATTTACCTTGCGAAGTTGGCTCGTGGCTACCGGTTACCGTTGCATTGATTTAAATATATTTAGAACTACCTCACCTTCCTCCTTGTAAGTCAATTTTGTGGATAATGTTTGACTGATTGACTGAATCTAAATAGTCATAATGATAAATTTCAGCGGCTAGAGAAATATCTGCCTCCTTAAACGACCAGGATTCAAAAACACTATAAAAATCACTATAGAAACTGTCTGGTCTCATAAATTTCATTTTTGGAATATAGAGTTTATATGGTTTGTGCTTTCAACACATATTCTGCTTGTTGACTCATTTTCGTCACCACGAAGATGGTCTGAACTACTCATGCACGCAAATAAGATTAATAGTTTATGGTTAAAATGGGGGAGAATTAGAGTTGTCAGTAATATTGAATATGTGATTTGAGTATATAACCATTAAAATGTGAATCGGCTCATCAATTTACATTCAGTAATAACGTATACGCCTACGGAAAATAGTCAATAAAGCGGCAGTTGACTTCTGACAACGAACTATCATGACATAACTACATATCATATTCGACCACCTCCACAATACTCATCAAACTTTTGTGACGGCTTGTTTCTTTTGCATGTGTGAATCACTCCTCGATTTCGTGTGGCTTTGATGTTTCTACCCACTGTGAAGCCCGAAGTCAATTAAAAGACTAATGACAACCATCGTAAAGTCTGTCATTTGATATAAGTATATATTCACTATATTTATGAGACCAGTAGATATTTCATTATGAGTTATTCTTATCTCCACGTGGTGCACCCTGGGCAACGTATATTCATACGGCTCCACGTGGTGCACCCTGGGCAACGTATACTCATAAGGCACCACGTGGTGCACCCTGGGCAACGTGTACTCATACGGCAAGTAAGTCTATCACGTGGTGCACCCTGGGCAACGTATACTCATACGGCAAACAAACACCCTGGGCAACGTATATTCATACGGCAAAAGAGTCTATTGACTGGCAGTTAACTTGTCACTTCAAACTACCATCACCTCACTCAATGCCATATTCAAATACTTCACAGTACTCACCTTACCTTTGTTCTACCTTTGTGTTTGTCTCTTACATCTTTGAAACACTCTTCTGTTCTCCCCTCTCGACGTTTTTCAATTTGATGTTCCTTCCCCTCTGTGAAGCCTGAAGTCAACTAAAGGGCTAATGATAATCTTCAAGACACTTACCATTTGATATAAATAAATAAAATAAATATTTTGGATATTTAAGTGGATGTTTGATGAAATTAAATTTTAATGACTGAATGACCAAAATCCTAAGACCCGTATTATTTTCATCCAAAATACTACCTTTTCAACAGTGAGATATTAAGTATTTTAGAATTCTTAGAGAGTTATCATTGAATTGTCTTTATATGTTTTTTTTTAAATAGTTAGCGAAATGGTCAACTCAATTTTGATTTTTAAGTGCCTATGGTATTAAATATTAATAGTGAACTATTTTGAGTCAATCATATTTAAATTTTAATGGGCTTTATTAACCCATTCGTCTTTTTTAGTTCCATATGAGATAATTAAAAATTAATGGTTTCATTGCAGCAATAATAGCAACAATAGAAATGGCCTCTGACAAAAAAATGAAATCAATGATTGATATTATTCATATTTTTTCTAAAATGAATGAATATTTATCCTCTTTACACATTTGAAAAAACTTACATATTCTTTTGCAAAATCTGCTGGTCAACAGAAAATGGACAATTATTTTTCTTATCAAAATATAAGACTCAACTAGGACATTATGCAAAAATTACACATAAGAGCTCAATTTAATAATTTCTCTAAAAAGTATTAAATTTGCAAATAGAAGATCTTTTGACTTCTTATGTTAAACCTTTTGTTTGTTATGAAACTGGTGATAATAATAAGTAATATTGGTTATTTTGATTAGTATTTGATCTCTTCCTAAACCACCACCCCCTTCCTCGCCTCTCCATGATTCAAAAACTAATTGGTACGCACAGGAGCATTGAGAAGTTATTCATTAATATTGATATTCATTCGCAATAATAAAATATGAACCTGTTAATTGTGGTGGGGGGGGGGGAAGAGGAGTGGAGCAACCGAGAACTATCAACAAATTTAAAAGGGAGAAAAATGTAGCAGTTTTTAAGAGTTACTTCAGCTCATCAAATGGTCTCAATTCATGAAAATTTTGAATTTAGTTGGAAGAAAAATTAGTAAATGGGTACTATCGCGTTCCAGCTTCCAAATTTCATACTTCGTTTTGTAAAACAGCAGTAAATGCTTTCCGCTGATATTTGGTAATAATTATTTGGCCTAATTTTTAACTCTTACGTTATTCCTCATCACCATTCAACTCATTTTATTTAAGAGAGAGAGCGAGAGAGAAAAGCGACCATTTATCCTCACATACTAGCAATAAATTAACTTCAAAAATACCTAAAAAGTCCTCGCGCTCCACATGAACTTCTCAGAAGGGAAAGCCGAGTGCATTCATCATCATCATCATGTTGACAACGAGAACAGGGCTGACATTGGCCCACATGTACGCGATTCGAGATTTAAAGTTTACTGCATAAATAGCACAAACTAGCTTGTGAATAAACTCCACTCCACTTTGAGTAAAAACGCCCACCCACGTTGAATTGAATTAAATTTTTCAATTTCTTTCCAATATCTTCAAAGCGAATTTGTGCAATTGAGTAAACTCACTTAACGGTAATGACAACTACGATTGTCAGCAAGTACACGGTATAACTAACTAGACTTCATTCCACTTAAAACTCAAGCAAATTTATTTAGTTAAAAATCTAAAAAAAGCGATTTTCGACTTGCTTAATACAATTACTATAAGGAAATTGCGGTAAATTATCTGGTAATTATCGATTTTATCTTTAAATTCGGCGTGACTCACGTGATTAATTTTAACCACAAAGCAGAACGAATTGCTTATTAAAATTTAAAGGAATACATTCAAACTTTATAAAGATCAATTAGTGAATATTTGGTAAATAATTCAATTTTTTGGAGTAAATACGTAGTAAATAGCAGAAAATAATCTTTACTTTCTTTTTTGACAGCCGTGCTTTTTTTATTAAATATTGTAAATAAAAATCATTTTGTGCAAAATCAGATCTCCTAAAAGTCCCCTATTTTATTTTCACAACAATTTCATATTTGATAAACACAGCGTATACTCTTTTTTGTTCTTATCGTCTGTCATGCTTTTACCTCCAAAAAAACCCGAGTGCGATGCCGTTTTGCCCACAAAAAATGCTCTTATCTGGCAAAGCGTTCCATGAGAAGCGCTTGCAGCTGTCCTCTGATTAGCCACACTTCCCCTCCAATCAAAATGGGCAGACAGTTTAAAGATAATACTGGAGTTTAAACACCAAATTTCATTTTATCCTCCCATCAACCATTGATAAATTGAAGTCTCTCTCTCAAATGGGTTGTGAATTTAGTGGTCACCACTTGAACAATCAGCATAATAGCAAAGGTAATCTTGGCTCAACTCGACCCAAATCACCACGGGGCAATTCCACTTCATCCTACTGTAATTCCTCATCGTCAGTGTCAAAAATTGTCGGCGGAAGTATTTCCTCTGTGGCTTCGCATTCTTCCACAGAGCGCCGAGGGAGTCTCCTCCTCTCATCCAGACGGTCCCTCACACGACAGAGAACAACAGAACAAGTGGAACACGCAGCGGTTGTCAAGCGTCAGCCACTAAATGAATACTTCTCCGAGTTTGAGAAAGACGTTCTCATTTCAACTTGGGAGGCTCTTCTACTCTATACCCATGAACACGGAGCATTCATTTTTCGATTAGCTGCCGAGATGTGCCCTGAATTGAAAGCAGCCTACAACGTTGAGTAAGTCCTCTTCTCAATTCGCTTTTATAACACCGAAATCGGGTTTTGAGAAGTTATTATTTTTATGTCAACTTTAATTCATTTTCAAAAAAATTCAAATTTGTTCCCTCTTTTAATTTTAAATTTAAACTTTCAGAAAAATTTGCATCTTAGTGGAAAATCACATTTTATGCATTTTTATTTTAAGGGTAAATTTTTGAAAATATCGATAATTTACATATCTTTTCCAATGCCGGTAAATTTATAGTTAAATAAATTTAAAATTTGAAATTTTGTGAGGTGAAATTCAAAATGAATGTGTTATGCCGAGCGTGAATTAATCTTGTATTAAAATTAGTAGAAACGCAACGACATCATTTGCCTGATATCATATAACGGCTTGTTGTGGCATAACTTAAAAAAGTTTTTATTTTAAATATTTGTTCCTTCCCACTACGAAATCAATATATCTGAAAATGCTTAATCGATCGAAAGGTTTCACCATAGCTGACTGGATCTGATACTTTAAAGAACTTTTGCGATATATCAAGACTATATATTTTAGACAATTTTAACTTAAGGGCTAATATTTTGGGATAAACTAGCAAATGCGCAAGCGTTCATTTTGGCCAAAACTGGGCCAAAAGTTCCTTTTTAATTGTCAAGTACATACTTAGCTTACCTTCTATCGATTTCCCCAATTTTCCTCTCATTGGAATTGACCTTAACATAATATTATTATCTCTCTTGAAATGCACAAATTTGATCAATTCAATTTTATCTTAAGAGAGGCGGTAAAATTGATGATTGTCTCTATCGGCATTGTAATATTTAATAGTGAGACAACCGTTCAGATGGAAGAGAAAGCACTTCCAATTGTATATTTCAAATAAATGCATACCCTTATGGATATTTGAAGTTAACTGCAAATGATATTTAACCAATTTTGAGTCCTTGATGTTTGGTAAATATTCAAAGTGCACTATTGCTGTGTCCTAAACTATTCCGACCTTTTTTAACTGATCAGAAGAGCTTTTATGCAGTTCATAAGCCAGTAGGGTTCACTATGGGTTAATAATTTTGGGTCATACTGTGGTAAAAGTATCCTGGTTTTCTTCACCCAACTGGGAAAGAATAGTGGGGGGGGGGGGGGGGGGGGGAACATTTGTGTCAGAGCAGAAGCACCAACCAACCCCAATGGAAAGCATGTATTTTATGATTGCTATTTCATCTTCTCTTCATTTGAGCACTGGGACACCGGTAAATAAAGCCAGAGATGCTATTCATTAAAGTAATCGATTGACCTAACAGTATTTTGTTAAAAATTAATATGGGTTCTCGTTTTAATGTTCGCCAGTCTTGATTGCTTCAATAGGAGCAATCAGCAAAATACAAATTTAAACTCTTCGACTCCCCAAAAAGGCTTAAATTTCAACAAATTTTTGTTCTAATTTTCTACTAAGTTATTGTACTTTATCCTTTTTCTCAAGGATGTCTCAGGTGAACCTTTCAGCCAAGTTTTGCTCTCACACTTAGGCTGACTAATGAGTTTCAACTTTTAAGTAAAAACTATTTCAAAATAAATAAAAAATGTTGTTTAAAGTTTTGCACAACCAGTGATGTCGCATTTAAGTGAGGTAAAAAAATGCAAAATTGTTGAGAAAAAAATGTACTGGGCTATATTTCTATTTTGTGAATCTTAGCAGCCTCTATGATTCAATCAGAAATTATGTATTTAGTTTGCTAATCTAATTGATGGTCTATATTATTATTATTATTATTATTATTAGCATTAGTTATGGGACTGAAAATTAGGTAAAGAGCCGATGGGTTATAAAATATGTCGGGTGAAACAACTGACCGTTGAGAAATGAAACGGTGGTCAAATTGGTGCATTCAATGAAGTCCGATTAACGCTATTCTTACTTTATTTAAATATTTATTTATTTATATCAAATGGCAGGCGCCTTGATGGTTATCATTAACCCTTTAGTTGACTTGAAGCTACACAGAGAGGAAGGAACATCGAAGGGAAAAAAGTCGAGAGGGGGAGGGGACAGAAAAGTGTTCCAAAGATGTAAAAGCGACAGACACAAGGGTAGAAAAATGTGAGCTGAGTACTGTGGAGGTAGTCGAATACGACATACAGTGGGCCAATTGTAGTTTGAAATGAGAAGTTGACTGCGCGTTAATAGACTTTTTTTGACCTGTGAGAATACTTTGCCCAGGGTGCACCACGTGGAGGTAAGTCCATCGCACACCCTTTTATTGAAATATTGAACTCATCAGCTTACTTAATTTCCTACAAAATGTGTAACTGACTTCATAAAGACAGATTTTGAAAAAGCCCAATTTTATGCTTTGAGGCGAAAATATTTGACTGAGTTCATATCAACTTTATTCATCTATTCCTGGCCATTTGAGTGATTGAATTTGCCACATTGATTCACTTCCATATCATCGCAGACTTAGGTGTGTATGAAATAGTACCATATTATATTATCTTGTTCATCATTGCACAAAGGATAGATGAGTTAGCCTTTTTTCTTCTGCTAGCTCGCAAAAGGGCAACTAACGATTTGCATAAAATGGTTGATGAATCATTAACCACTTTTTTTCCGCAAAGCGACAATAAAATAGAGCCCGTTGTCAAGGGCCTTACTTTATTATTATTCCTAAAGTTCAATCGATTCAAGTAACTGAATTTGGGCAATAAATTGTCCCTCAACTATTTCTACAATCTAGATAGTGCATTCGCTTCCAATAAAATTAAGTCTTATTGCAAGACCCAAAGCATTTGCTTAGTTGAAATAGGCCCTAAACTGGGAACTAATACTTATTGTTCTGCATTTATGTCAACATTTACCTCCTAAGAGCCTAAAATCCCCGATTTCACTGAGTATAAGGCTAACAAATTTGAATTCCAATAATAGGTGAAAAAAACTTGAAACTTTTAAATTTGGTTAGTTAAAACAAAGGGTTTACTCCAAGGGGAATTAAAGTAGCAGAAGTATGAACATATGATTTCCCAAAGGAGTTTATTTATAAATTTCCATTGTCTTTTTCAATTCGTTGTTGTTTTGGGGAAGAATATTTGCGCTATTTGTTTTTGTTTTGCATTCTATGCATTGTCTAACAACTCAACTTTCCTGTTTATTCTTTTTTTTCAAATTCCCCTCTCCCTTCCTCTCTAATTTGCATTTGCTCTGGGTTACCTGTATAATGATTGTCATTTCTATGGTAGATTCAACGATGATGATGAATTGGTGGTTAGTTCCTGCGCATTGCAATACAGTCAAACCTACATAACCTTGATTGACGAAGCAATTAGATCACTTGAAGATCCCCAAGAAGGCTTCTACGACTCCGTTCTCATTGCTGGAGCTAGTCATGCCACTATTCCACAAATGAAACCCGAATTTTTTAAGGTAAGCTGCCGTTTAAAAAGATCTACCCGATCAAAGAACTGCGAATTAACCCCTATCAACAACCGTAATAAGAAAAGTTCATTGAATTTGAGTGAGTGAGATATAAAGTGTAGAAAGGAGAAATGGGCAATGGAACCCAGAGTAGACCTTAAGGCTTTAACGCTGGAATTATTTCTTGGAAAAGCCCTCAACCAAGAAAACAGGGAGAGGGCTGGGGGGGGGGGTGGGAGGTGTGGGCGAGCAAACTTTTAATAAGATTTGACAAATGGAGAAAGTTGCTTATCATTTCGTTTTCGACAAACTCAGACAATTCCCTTCATTTACTTATTTCAGAACTAGTGTTATCATGGTTATTATCTTCAGACGTTACTTCCTGTTGTCAAATTGTAACCCAGCCGAAAAGTCAAGAAGTGAAGATAGGATATTTTTTATTCAAATATTAAACAAATGAAGTAGCGAATTTGGTTCACAATAATCAAACAATGCAATTTGAGAATGGTGAAAAATTCGCTGACTTCCCCACATTTTCTCATAGAGTACGCTGATTGGAACTGAAG
Source organism: Rodentolepis nana (assembly GCA_900617975.1). NCBI lineage: Eukaryota > Metazoa > Platyhelminthes > Cestoda > Cyclophyllidea > Hymenolepididae > Rodentolepis > Rodentolepis nana. Next base: position 20,404 of record UZAE01000162.1, on the reverse strand, counting down.
GGTACTGGACATTAAGGTTGATTGATTGATGCGTTGACATCTAGAAAAAGACATTTGTTCGTTTATAGAAAATTGGGTGCATTAACAAAACAAGCTGATGTATCTTGGGCTTTTTGAATAAGCATTGTTTATTTATTAAGTCAGGTTGAATGGCAAATAGGTGCACAACTGCTTGGCCATCAATTTGGAGTGAAAAATTGGTTGAGTCAAAGCGAATGCTCTCTTTTCGATGTTATTGTAAAAATACTATTTACACTCTCTTGCATATATTCGTCATTAATGGAGTTTATCTGCCTAAGTTACCTAAGTTATTTGCATCAAATGGCAGGCGTTTTGAAAGTTATCCTTAGTCCTTTAGCTGACTTCAGGCTTCATATAGGAGAGGTAACACAAAGTCAAGGGGTGGGTAACAGAAGAGTGATTCACAGATGTAAGTGACAAACAGACGCAAAAGCAGAGAAAATGCAAGATAACTACTGTGAAAGTGGTCGAAGATGACATCCAGTTAGGCCATAGTAGTTTGAAGTCAGAGGTCAACTGCCAGTTAATAGACTTTTTTCCCCTATGAGAATACGTTGCCCAGGGTGCACCACGTGAAGGCAAGTCTATCGCACACCCCAGTTATCTAAGTTATAATTTCCTCTCTTATTATCAAGCTAGAGAATTCTAACCTGTTTGATGAAGTTCGTATTGCTCGTAGCACGGAATAGCATATTCTATAAAAATGTAAATTTAGATAGCGTCAAGAAGAATTGGGTTTCGAAGCAAGAGTATCACGAGTCATACTCTTATCGCATTTCCGAGCACTGATTTTTCGACATTCTTAATTGGAGCAAGTGTCAATTTAGCAGTACCTTAACGTTCAATTCCCATTATTTTCCTCCCAGGTTCACGATATTTCGTGTTCATTTACTGATTGATCATATTACCTCGACTTAATCGCAACTTTCTTACAGTCTAACACAGACAGATTAGACGAGTAAAATGTTTACCTTAACCTATAATAAGATTTCTGATTTGCAACGGTTCAACCATTCTTGTGTTATGCAAAACACTCACAAACAAGATATTTTTAGTTTGGGAGGCTTATATGCGCATTCATATTTGAGTACTATACGTAAAATCGTTCAGAATTAAAATCCCCTCAAGCACACAATCACATGCAATTGCCGAAAGGATGCTTTTAATTTATTGCCAATGTTTCTTTGCGGATTGAAATTTTGTAACGCCTCAGTTATCATTTATTAACGCTACAGCTACTCAGACGCAGAGGAGGGAAAAAAAACGACCGTTAGTTTATTGGTGAAATAAATCGACTTATAATGACTTGAATGTGCGATAGATGATTGGTTGCTTGGGCAACCAATAGCTGCGGTGACGGCTTCTTTACAGGCGGTCTCTCATGTTCGGGTAAGAATGTGAGAATCCAGTAATTAACAATTCAGAGCATGAGAAATGAAAACTGCCAATTTTTTCCCCAGTGCAGCGAAAATATTCCATTAGTCGTCCTGATCGATGTTACCCTAGGAGAGAAGGAAATCAAATTTGTTGGAACATTCAGACACGATTGATTGAGTTAAAAGAAAACCACCTTTCTGTTTTTATTTGATATAACTCAGCTTTGGCTTTGGTAGTGCTTTCTTTATGGTTTTTTTTCATTGACTCTTAGGGACGTAAAGCAAATTTTATCGGAAAGGAATTAAAAAAAGAGAGCTCACTTGCAGCATAATTTGAATTTGCAAAGTATTTGGATTCCTTAGATCTTCAGAAGGTTAGTCTAGACATTAAAGTGTTTTATCTTTGCACAGTTCTTCCTCAGTCTATGCAAACTATCATTATGGCAAACCGGACAAAAGCGAAGATAGTTACAATAAGTAACTCTATTGACAGCGGAGGGTCAGAATAGAGGGATGAGTGTGGCGGTGAGTAAATGGATATGAATTCCTTAAGATGAAACGGTCCCAGACAATGTCCATTCTGAATGTGGTGGTGAGAGGAGGGGGGAGAGAAGGCTGAATTGAGACATTAAGGATCACGCAATATTTACTTAATTGTGTTAATCAACATATATTTATTTCAAATGACAGGCGGTTTGACAGCTATCATTAGCCCTGTAGCTGACTTTGGGATTCATAGAGAGGGAGAGGAGGAACATCAAAGTGACAAAAAGGTCGAGAGTGGGAACAGAAAAGAGATCCACAGATGTAAAAGAGACAGACAGACATAAAGGTAGAGAAAAGTTGAGGTGAGAATTGTGGAAGTGGTCGAATATGACGTACAGTGAGGTCATGGTGGTTTGAAGTGAGAAGTCAACTGCTGATTAATAGACTTTTTGCCGCATGAGTATACGTTGCCCAAGGTGCACCACGTGGAAGTAAGTCTATCGCACACACCCCGATTTAAACATTATAAGGCCCAAATAACTACCACGCTATTGTAAGTAATCTCTGCCATGTCTTGATAAGATCGGAGGACACATAGAGTCTATCTGCGAGAATTAATATACCCGAGAAAAAAATGCACAGACCGTGAATGCGAGCTTTGTTTTGCCAGACTCCCATCACATCTAATCATCTTCCGTATGTGGAAGGACTTGTTTAACAGTCAAATTGGAAAGGGAATGAGCTTTTTTCCAATTGGAAGAACTGCCACTTTAGGCACGATGGAAAACCAGAAAAATAGGTCTTCCTATCTCCTATTTTTCTGGAACTGTAAGTGCCTTAGTGGGTAGAAATGGGAACGTTTTGTTTCAGGGACAGAGATAAGAAAAGGCACTTAAATCATCGATAAAAAGAGTCAAGGATGGGGAAATCACGATAAGATTTGCCTTTCTGGCCATGAAGCAACATCGCCATTATTTACTGTCTGGCCATTTTTACTAACCGGTGTGATTTAGCGAAAATTGTGTTTCTCTTAACAAAACGCTTATGGTAGTGACATCAGCATTTGCTAAGTTGACCTTAAAGCTCCACCTGGAATTCTTTGATCATGATCTCTGTCTTGGTCTGAGCAGGTCAAGTGTTCTAAAATAGGCTCTGAGTTCACCCATCTGGCCAGTAAAGCCGGATTCTTTTCGTATCATTCACTTTGGATGCTTATAATAGCGCTGTTAGTGTTGAGGACGAACATTCACTAATCAATCTACGATTTCTGCTAGACCACGGGGGGATATGGGTTTCTCAACTTCGTCGATCTGTAGTAATCCGGCTATTTTTTGTTGGACAGATTCCTTGGCATACCGGAAATCGACAAATATTCACCAATAATTTTTTTACTGACATTCCGATCCTGCTAGAGGAAGGCCTATTTGTATTTCTGCCCCTTTTGGCAGGATATTTTTCTTGAACCTCTCATTAAGGGTAACTTGGAATGCTTTCACCTCTGCATGCTCTTTGAACAAGCGGTGGAATTGCAACTACAGTGGATGATAATACCACTGGAGCAAAGTTCTACGATAAGCATTTCCGCATTTTTCAATAGAGTAATGAGTTTGTTTTTCTTAATAGTTTGAGTATGTCAGCTATGTGTTCGGATTATGTCTGTTTTTTACATTTTCCCCTATCAAAAGCGATGCCAATGAATTTTGCTTAAAGGAGGCTAGATCTCTAAGACTTCGAGTCCTGTTGTATGGCTCTGCCAATATGATGACATTTATGATTAACCAACAAGTTGAATGGTTTTTTCAGGTACTTTTATTTGTCTGACGTCATTTCACCGCATGAGATACTTGAAACATGAGCGACTTTCAGTTCAATTACAATTCCGGTTGTGGTCAAGTAAAAAAGCAAACAAGAAAATAAGCAACTTTGTAAATGTTTCCACTGTTAGCTAGCATATGTGAATATGCACATTATTTCTGATTTTAGATGGGTAATTTTCTATCCACTGAATGGAATCTCCAGGTGTTTGAAAGAAAGACGAATCATAGACGTCGATAGATAGAGGGCATATTACGATCCCTGTTCAGTGGCCTTATCATGAAAAAAAATAACAAAAAATAGTGGGAAGTATTTGCAAATTTCACCACAACGTAAAAAAGCAATTCAGGAGACAAAAATTGTTAGAAAGGCGTTTTAGGTTTTTAAGTTGCTTAAAAAATTTTGTTCACGAGGGGAAGGGCTGCACCCTATCGCCTTCTTGCCTTAATTAATGACAGGGAAAGGCACATTAGCCAGTCTATTTAAGTGGAAACAGTGAATGCATGTAGTGATTTAAATTACAAGAGTGCAATCGGAAGTAAAAACAGATTATCGCTTTGGCTATTTCACAACTCTGAAAGCAAATGATAAATGAGAGCATCATTAATTTGAAAAAAACCATTTCCACAATGTACAGTCTGATTTTAACCTTTCAACGCAAATGAGGCAGTACAGTCATCTTTCAAAATAAGCTCCATTAATACTAGACTCGTAACAGAAGGTGATATAGGCGTTGGAAACATGTTCAATACGTGTCTGTAGCCTTCGTCTGATACACCATCAAAACTCATCACGTCGGTGACATCAAGCTGCTGTAAGATAGGCGTGAGTTAACTTTGGTATATTTTTCAAAAAATAATTATTCGGCGTTAAAGAATTATGCATTTAAAAATAGCAAGAATAATAAATTTTAAAGAGTTTTAAATTACGCAAATCGTTCTTTTCTCGTCTCAAGGTCCTCAAACGAGCAACTCTAACAACGTGGGAGGGTCTGTTGGGAGAGGAATTTACAGAAGATGTTGCAAATTCTTGGCAAACTCTACTTGACTATGTTGTGGCCGTGATGGTTGAAGGCAATCGTGTTTACCTGGAAGAAGAACGACGGTGTAATCTCGTAGCAACTCCCGAAGTTGATGAAGTGGAGGATCGCTTGAGTCTACGGGCAGATGTTCAACTTGGTGATTAGGATAAAAAAAACAAATCTGAACTGTCAAAAAAACCACTACTTATCAATGAGTCGAGCTGGTGTACATACTGGGATTACCTCGAATACTCAACAGTTTAGTGAATTACTTGCACTTAGTTTTAAACATACATACGCACATACAATACCAATTTTTGAACTTGTAAATAACAGGTTGCTTGCTGGCATGCATTTGTATGTAAGAAAAGTTCTTAAAAATAAACATGATCTCTTTTTTAAGTGGTTTAAACGCAGTGAACAATTGTAAATCTACCTGTTTTCGCTCTTCAAAGGCTTTTATGATTAAAATAAAATATTCTAATAAATTCGATTACATGATTTATTTTGTTTAATAACATTTCCAGTTTCCTGATTCAGTTAGATCATGTATTGGCATAATGAATTGCTGGCAACGAGTTATTTCCATAAAAATGAGTAGATACAACGAAAATCTATAATAAAATTAGATTTTAAATGACTATTGTTTTACTAATACAACAGCATTGAAAGGACAATAGGAAATACGGCTGTTTAATATTTGTACTTTTACACAGCTTTTCGCCAAATGATTTTAAAATCCTTCAGGACTCTACTGTTGATCTTTTAGCCAATGGCTGCGCGAATGAGCCTTGACTAACCCTTAGAGATCTCTATGGCAAAGGATCTTATTAGGGACAGGGTCTAAGAATTAATTAATCTATCTCTATGAGATAAAAGAAGCAGACGTATCGCGAGTACAGAGTTTATTAAAAGTATCGAATTACGATCACAGCAAGCAGGATTGGTAATCGAATTCATTTAACACAACTTGAATGAACCTTAATAGCTGACTAGCTGACAGGTCCATCGCACGTACGGCTGCACTTTACAGAATTTTCGGGTACGCAGTTTACTCGTGTTAGTATAACAATCTTATATTTATATTTCAAATGACGGGCTTTATGACACAAATAATATTTATTTATTTCAAATGGCAGGCGCTTTGATAGTCTATCATTAGCCCTTTAGCTGACTTCGGGCTTCACAGAGGGTATCATTAGCCCTTTAGCTGACTTCGGGCTTCACAGAGGGGGGGAACATCAAAGTGAGAGAAAGTGGAGAGGGGGGACAGAGGAGTGGCTCACAGATGTAAAAAAGACAGACAGACGCAGTGGCAGAGAAAGGTAAGATAAGTACTGTGGAAGTGGTCGAGTATGACATACAGTCGGGTCATGGAAGTTTGAGGTCAACTGCCGGTTTATAGACTCTTTTGCCGCATGAGTATAAGTTGCCCAGGGTGCACCACTTGGAGGTAAGTCTCTCGCACTCCACAATCTTATATTTTTACGATTAGGACATGAGGCCTTGCCAATCTAAACATCTATTAGTGAATTCCTTGTAGTTTGATCACCCGCTTTCTTTGCTGTCGGATTTCATAGTCTACTAATTGGTTCGTGCACTTTAGAACATTAAGACTACTCAAGATGATGATGAGAAGATGTGAGTTTTTTAAGCCTTCTGTAGATAGTAGTACACAGTGGGATTATCTTTAAAACATCAAAATCAACTCTTCCCTTCCCCCCCCCCCCCGGCTGTTGGTGGTGAAACAGAGACATAACTAAATTTGACCTAAATGATGATGAATCATTAATGACCTAAGGCTATAAAATTATTTAACAATCTCATCCATCAGCATGAGTTTAAGGGTTGCAAAGAAACAGGAGGTGCTTAAGCATAGGCTTTATAAACTAACACAGGAAATAAGTTTGGTAGTCTGAACAATAAGACAAGTTAACTTCATTTTATTATTATTACAAATTTAGAAATGGACGCTTATGCTTCTGTTAATACAACAATAGGGTTGAAGTTAATTTTAGAATGTTAAACAATGTTAGTAATGGGGGTGGGGGTGTGGGATAGACTTACCTCCACGTGGTGCACTCTGGGTAACGTATTCTCATACGGCAAAAAAAGTCTATTTACTGGCAGTTGATTTCTGACCTCAAACTAACATGACCCCACTGTATGTCAAATTCAACCACTTTCACAGTACTCACCTCACCTTTTTTCTACCTTTGTGACTGTCTCTTTCACATCTTTGTAACACTCTTCTGTCCCCCCCCCTCTCGACTTTTTGTCATTATGATGTTCCTCCTCCTCTCTGTGAAGCCTGAAGTCAGCTAAAGGGCTAATGATAACTATCAAAACGCCTACCATTTGATATAAATATAAATACAATGTTAGTAATGGGAGAGGGCTGACTTGTCCCAGATACACCCGTCGTACTTCTTAGTTTCCCCACGTGGGAATAATGTGACCAATATTGAAATTTTCGAGGACTTTTTTGCTAATATACAACTCCGTATTAAATTTTTGAAAGAAAAATGCAAATATAAAAAAATAATTTTCTTCCCATTTCGAATAATTAGGAAATGGAATAAAAACGAGTAAGAAAAAGTTAAGGAGGTAATGTAATGGGAAATAATTTAACTGTAAAATTTTCCTGTCATTTAAGTGAATATTGGCCACAAAGCTGGCACATTTAGGCCTGGATTTTTAATCCTAACTAGCACCCCACGCATGAAAGTGAGTATGGACACTGGTCTTGAACATCATCACCTAGGAGCCAGAGGGCAACGGGTTTGAAGTAGTCAGAAGAGCTGTTTTGAGTCGTCTCTCTGTTTCTCAGGAAAACCGACTTCAACAACTTTTCTTGCTAGTCGATTAAGATGTTCACACCCCTTCTCAGCTTTTACGCCACATGCGTTCGAATGATAAAATTCTTAAAGATTGTGGATGAAATGCCCCCTCCCCCCTTTCCTTCCCGGTAAACGTTAACGACCAGCAACAATAAGACAATCTTGACGAATTAGCTGAAATGGCAGTTCACATTCACGCACTTCACGGCAGACCAGATATTAATGTAGTAAAAACTTCAGTCTCCGTTGTCACCACGTAGTATCAAATGGACGCCATCACTGAATGACTAAAAACCTAGAGCTTCAAGTATCGGGCATTTCATGCCTTTGCGGCAGACGATGGTATTTGTTTCCAAAGGGATTCCGAAATCAAATCTGCCACCATCACAGAACTTATGCGGAAGATACTAAGGAATGCCATCCAAGTTGCAACTTGTCCAAGACCTAAACGACCGGCTCCTGGGAAAAATTCAACGCCTGGAAGTAAGAGCCATGACTGATCCTAGGCGCCTCCTCAATGTAGTCAACAGAAATTCTAAACTCAAATAGTACGTTGACACTGGTTTCGAAGTCAGTGTGATCCCTTTTTCAGCAGAAAAATGCTTTTTCCCTTCAGACGGAGAACACTTATGGCCAAAAGGCCACCTCAACGCCAATTTAGGACTTCTCTGAGAATTTCCATTTGTCTTTCTAATAACTGACGTATCAAAACCTATCATCGGTGCTGATTTTCTCTCTATAAATTTTGCTAACGTGTCAATCTCAGAGACCACACCTTTCTTGGTAATTTTATCTCTCTTCAAGTCATTTTTTCTACAGATGTCTTAAATCCATTTGGGCTGACTCTCTTCCAACCAGCCAACAATTCCTTCTTCAACATTTACCTGAGTTTCCACTCCATGTCCACTCCGATATTTTGGTTTGTCGTCATATTATTACAAAGGGTCAGCCCGTTATCACGCTATTCGGCTTGTTCGAGTACACAATTATGCTTTTCGGTCTACAAAAAGTGACACAATCATTTCATCGATTTATGGACGATGATTTTTCGTGGTTTAGATTTGCTTGTGCATATATTGACGATGTGCTTATCGCCAGCTCCAACTCTAGGAACACAAACGGCATCTTCGGCAGATGTTCGAACGTCTAGACCAATACTGAATCATGATAAACCCCGTGAAGTGCATATTCGGCTATCACAGCAGTCCTTGCGGAATTTCATCTTTGTCCGGGAAAACTCTATCAATCGTATGCCACCGATCCTTCAATCGATGAAAAGTCCTCGTCGTATCCTAAACGAAGTAAATTATTATGAACGATCCATCCTTAATTTCGCTTAAACTCTACATTCCCTCAGAGGCCTTCTTAAGGGTAACCCGAAGCATTTCAAGATGACCCCAGTAATTGAATCAGAGTTTGTCGCAGAGACCATATTAAATCATTTTGAAACCTCCATTGGGTGCATGATTCACTTTGGAAAGATGGAAAATCACCACTTTCACTGATCCAAAACTCTTCATTTAAACTATTCAAAAATCCTCAGACCACTATTCCTTCAAGAAAATTCGTCTTAGAGACTTTGTTTTGCTATTCACCAACAAAAGCCTACATGTTGACGGCATTAGTAATATTGCTGTCGTCGGAATGCCCCGTATGGAACTAACACTACGGTATATCACCTAGGAGCCAATGGTCGACAGCTTAAATATTCTATAATAGCGACTTTTCCTGAATTAAATTGATTGAACACCAGCCTATCATTCTAATCGTCATAATAAACACGACATTGGAAGGCATGGAGGTCATTGGATGCTGCCCTGCAGAACTTGCACTAGGTATAACTCTTAGGCCACCTGGTGAAATGATTGTCGACCCTCAAGACAAAGCCTCTATAGACTAAACATTTTCGCACCTCGACCCAAACCTTCTTACACTCGTCGCCGTAGAAGAGTAATATTCGCCTCTCAACTGACCGATTATGTACAATAACTAATTATCAAGCGTTTTCTTTGATTTTTGGCATGTTATTGACCCACAAGAGGGGGAGTGATGTGGGGAACAAAGTTAGCATAACTGAAGCTCAAACGCTTAATAATGTAGTTGACTTGATGCCAATCACGTCAAAGAGCAAATGAGGTCACATTTACGGAGACCTCTAGACCAATCGATAGAAAAAGTCCTTACGCTGTTATCACACCCGGAAGTTAATATAATGACTAAGCTCCATGTCAGTCAGCACACAGCCAAGCACCCCCAGCACAACATCTCCCAAATAAATGTATTTAAAACAATGCTTTGCGGTAGGTAATCTTGAGAGCCTTTCTAAACTATGAGAATTAGTAATAGAAATTACTGATCATAAGTCAAGGCTTATTAATGCTCATGTCTCAGCAGTTGTGATATTTATATCCAAATTATTCTTCTGTGTGTGTTTAGAAGTTGTGCTTCAAACTCTCTGAATCAAAACGTTCTGATGGGACGACTGTTAATGTCTCTGATAGTTATAACTATTGTTTATAAAAGAAAGAATAGCTAGGGTTGAATGTCAGTTAAACAGCTGTGTGCAGAACATAGAAAACTTGTTCATTTTGATAAATTGGCCTTTATAAATATTGACCCAAGTTAATGGAAGCATTCTTGCACAAGAGATTCAAATTGGATTATAACTTACTGATAATTAAATAGTAAGTTGATTAGCACAATGACAGAATTATATTATTTGTTATGAAAACGCAATTGCCAAATAATGAAGCCCACTAACTTAAATGCCAAGGAAATACAATGAAATGGAATAGCAATGAAAACATCGTGATGATTAAATAGTTTAACTATATGCTATCACATACCTAATTTATTGACAAATATTAAGTGGATTGAAAAAGTGGTACCTTCCCAGGTAACATATAAAACAGTCGCCTTTGGATATGCTTTATCAGGATGAAAGAGAAGAAATTATGTAAAATTTTAAGCGTACAGTATTAGAATGCGTCACGTAGAAATTAATTTCATGTGATTTAAAATTCAATCTATTTAAAAAAACACTAGGTATCAAGGAAATAACACAAAAACTCTATTTACAGCGACATTAGTCATTGAAATATACTGGTATAAAATAATATCAAAGTAATTGATAAGTAAGACTTAGTTGATACACCCCACTCATTAATAATGATTGAAAATTCGATTTATGCATACTATATATCAGATATATCGAATTGTTATTTACATGAGATGGAGTTCGAATAAAATTGAAGCATAGAGCTAATGGTAAATATAATGAATCCTGCCATTTGAAATAATAATAACGTTTATAAGCACAGTGATAAATGACAAAATTTGGAGTGTTATGATGAATCTTTTTTGTCCGCGTGCTTCAAATACACTAAGGGGCCTTTTTTGTTGGTCATCGAGGTTGATGTTCCCTGTCTTTTGCTTTAGCGAATCTAACGCATAATGTACTCCTTCGAAGGAAGATTTAAATCTCGGCGTCAACCGCCCTACATAGTAAATGCTATATTTTATAGCCCATTTGTATAAATAACTAAAATAGTTTATTTATTATATGGGATGCTAAATTTTCCTTTTTAAAGATATGTAATGTTGGTAAAAGTAAGAATTTTGAAGTTTCTTAATTTTTAATTTATTTTGCTTCTTTGGTATTTTTACAGCCGGGACAGAGTAATATTGTTCAAAAAATGCAAGAGGAACGTCGTTCCCGTGCGGTAAGCCTTCTTTGATTAAAGATTTTTCCCTGAATCGTTTTTAAATGTATTAACAAATTGTGTTTTTTTGAAAATAAGCAAAATGCACGATTGGAGAGAGCAGCGACTGTTATACAGAGCTTCTACAGAGGATATATAACTCGTCGAATTACGGTATCTTCAATCTCTTTTTTTATTTATACTTATCGTTCATTTTGATTTCTCAGGACGACATGTTTACTAAGCATTTTCTACAACTATCGGATATGATCTTAGCTCTTTCAACTGACGCTACTAATGATCCTCACTTAAAGAAATCTATGGAGTCCTGTCTTTCAGCTTTTCTCCTTACTTGTAGATCAGGTTCATCAAATGTCGTAAGCCATTTTTTTCACTTTAATCACTTTAGCTTATTTACAGAAAGTAATGTTTTTAAATTCATTAACTTCCTAGTTGATTATGGCTAAAGTCCTTCTTACTCCAATATGTAAATCAATTTTTATCCAGTCGATTGTTGAGGGGCATTCTCACCTTCTCGCAGTGGTTAAGCAAACCATTATAAATTTCCTTTTGTGAGTTGCGACATGTTTCTTTGCATAAAAGAGTGCCACAAGCTAACCTCCTCCTTTCCCTTTTAGACACCTCAAAAGTCTTCCGCCTTTAACTTCTACGGATCAATATTCTATTATTTTAAACGTGTTAGATGTGTATCTCTTCAAGTCAAGGTCACATCAATACTTCCAGTCTATCCCGAGTATTGAATATGATAATTTATTCCTCGATGTCTGCAAACGCGGTCGATATTTCTCTCCATTGGTTATTTTTATTAATCATCAATCTCATTTTCCTGCTGAGTTCAACTCCTCTGCTTTCGATGAGTTCATCAGGATGCCAAACAATAGGAGCTTTGTCTACCTTATTCGCGCTCCCTTCTCGGTTAGTTGAGTTTGTGCTATAATTATTTTAAAAGTTCTATTCTTCCTCTTTAACTGGTCATCCTCATGTTTGAACACATAAATGCTATTAAGAAAATCTACTCATGTCCACTAACGCTTAAATCAATTAAGAGAGGTCGGGAAGTCGACACTTATCCATTGATATGCTTAACCATCTGCGTTGGGTACTCTGGGCAAACTTGAAGTTTGGTAGAATGCGAGTTTTCCATCAGACCGACGCTTGCATTCCTTATCTGAACGTTAGCGTCCAATTGTTGATAGTGCTACTTGTATACAGTTGTTCTCATCATACCTATGTGTGATAAGCAAACTCTTGTTATTATGTCATGACTTTCTTAACTCTTGCAATTTCACCATCGTTTCAGCTCTGTTCTAGCAAAGAGTCTATCAATGGCGTGAGTCCCCTTCAAGAGGTTGTCTCGATGGCTGTGAAAGATATTGCTGATGTTGATGAACAAAACGGATCAACCGAATCCTTCCGAGTTCTTCGATTTATCTTCCCTCTAATTGTAAACTCCATTCCTTTTGAAACCCTTGTAAATTACCTCTATGTTTGTGCTTGTGGCAAAAGTGAAAGCCTTCAATCAATCCCTGAAAATGGGCTCTTAAAACCATCGCTGAGTAAGTTTGCTCTTTACGTTATGTGTGCTTTAATTTAATGAGGATTGATGGGGTACTACTTGGAGTTCGTGTATGGGAAATATTTGCCAATCTCTAATATTTTTTTTCAATTTAAGATGATGTTTACTTTTGCATTAAGTAGAGATTTTCAACTCTCTACACATGGAGCTAATTACATTTGTTCTCTCGATTTGCTTCTATCCATAGGTTGAATAGTCATGATAACTCTCAAACATTCTAGAAACTTGGGTTTGAATTTTACAGAGGTTCCCCAGTCATGTTATTAATACGTTGTACTGAAATAATTTCAGTAAAAACCTAATTTGACAGTTATTTTCGCATCGATTATTTTCAGATCTACTGATGGTATTTCTAAGTGGTCCTGTCCAGCGCTATTTGCGCGAGAGGCGCTTGGGCTCTAACGGCAAAGACGACCATGAGATTTTACTTCGAGTGATTAGCATCCTTGCGTGGATGTTCTCCGCTCTAATAGCAGCTAGATGTCCCGCCGATGGCAGTACCTCCGTTTTTTCCCCGCCTTTCGCTCCGGAACCCCTACAGGGCCCACATTCTAGCCAAACGAGGACCACTCAACATTCATCAATCCTCGTCGATAGTGTTTATGCTGATAGTGATAGTGATAGTAGTAATAGCGCTGAGGCAGATTATGATGATGATGATGATGCTGATGCGAATATTTCGCACACCGGAAGGGATTTCGAACGAACACCACCACCAGCGGAAATTATAAGATTTACAGACTCTGTAGTGAGTTTTATAATCTTTTATCTTGTCTTTTTTCTGACTTTTTTTTAAATCATGTGATTTTGATCATTAACAGTACCCTTTCTTTAATGAGTTAACAACAGTGACTGAGTGGAGTGCTCATTTCTTGATTCATCTATATAACCTTTTGACGTTTTATTGAATCTCACTATTCAATCGCATCTCCTGAATTTGTGAGAATTAATTGAAAATTTGCATTTTGTAGAGCCTAAATTATAGCGTTTGCATGTCCGAGTTCTTTGAGCCCTTTTTCTAAAATTTTGACGTTATATTTAATAATACTATTTGCTTGAGTTCACGCAAATTTCGCCCATTTTTCTCGCCAGATAACGAATACTGCTAATTGTAAATATGCCATAGGCGTAATTTTTATCAGTTTTTTTTTCGGCTTATGGTTCTGGTATTTATGCAATGGTGGCCTAAAGGTTAGTTTGAAAGAAAGCAGGGTTTTTGTTAGTGAGACGTAATGCGGAAAAACAGCGATCTCGTGTTGGATGAGACAAAATCTTAAAGAGATCATCGAAGGACACAGATTGGAGGGGGCGGGCGAGGGGGAATTGACCCCTAACGCCTTTCCCAGCCAGTATTGAAGCTATCAAATTGTTCACTTTGAGTAAATACTTCTTACTTAGTGGTCTAGCACAGCTATACCATGTTTTAAGCTCAAACTAGCTCTCTGATACCATTTCAGTTCACTTTCCTTTGGAGAGAACTGAAGTGACGAGACCAGTCATCATAGTTAATTATCCATTCACTTAATACAGAAAGCCTAGACAATATTTGCCCAGTACTAAGGTTGAAAGAATATGAGGTTTGATTTTATAACATTAGGCACACCTGCAGGTATGATTTGCAACTAAATCCAAAAATCCAATTAAGTATGACTTCCTTGATTTTGCTCCAAAAGTTTATTTTATATCGCCTCACATTTGTTGCTAACAAATTTCAGCTGGCATTCGCTGGGAAATTGTAACATTTGTTATGTTTGCTTGTAGGTTTAATGACCAAAGGGCAGAGAATTTCCATCGATATTTTCTCTGCCCGAGTTGCTTTAATGGTGAGAAAAAATACAGTCCACTGTGTTGACAGGCTGCTGTAAGAGGATAGGAAATAGTTGGGAGACATTTGGATCTTCATGAGATACAGCAGTCTCGTAAAGTTAGAAAAAAAACCACTGTCTCTAATTTTTTATTTTCATTGAAATCTATTGATTTGTGACTAATTGGTAGATCATCAGCACGAGATTTAGTGAAGTGGACAGATTTACTTTCCGAGCATATTAATAACCGAGCATATAATCTTCTTCAGCCTGGCCAAACTAAAGAGGTATTCGATCTATTGGAGAAAATCCTACTTTCAACATCTAGGGACGTTATTCAAGGTGCCTATAGCAGTCACTACAGCGATTCCAAGAGCAAAGACATAGAGGAAGTCCTTAATTCCATTCCTATTCTCTATTCAATGCTTGCCTTTTATCGTTCTACACCCCCGAATTCCCTCCGATCGTAAGTTGAACAGTCGGCTTTCACGTTTTAATTGGTGCTTACTTTGTTTTACACTCGAAGTGCTGTTTTTAGGTTAACATCGTGCGTATCCGAATCACCTCACTTCATACAAGATCTGTGGAAGCTAGTCACTACCATTCGGATGGAGAATAAAGAGGAGACCATCTTTGATTCCATCGTAAATAAAACCATTACGGATACACCCAGGAACATGGATGTGTGAGTTTTACCACTTTTCTGCGTTTTTCAAGAAGTGCAGTATAGTATATATGAAATGCCACTTATACCTGTTCTTTCCTTTAGATTTACCAGTGTTCTCTTAACCTTCTTGGCCAGTCTTCATTATCGTTTGCATCAACTAACAGACGAGGAAGTAGATGCAAATCCTAAGCCGCCCGAAAATATCAATTCCTACGGTTTTACTCCCAGCCGCCTTCTTTCTGTGGGCCTACGACTGCGAGACTTCCTACTTGGAGTTATTGATCTACTCTACCCGGACAGACCACCTCTGCGTGCTAAACCCGATGGCTCATACGCCCCGGTGACCTTGGGAGATGTGATTGCAAGGGTAGAGCGACAAAGAATGTCTGGTAGATCCCCAAACTCCCCAGATAGAGAGAGAGTTGATGAGAAGGCTCGATTGATATGGTGTCTGCATCGCTGGAGGAACGTTTTTCTTGCTACTCAGCAGGTCATTCTCCTGATTTACGGTTGGCGAAGACGTCGAAGGCGCCTTCAGTTTGAGGACTGGGCCATTGCGACCAGCGATCCTTCTAATCAGGAAACGGAACCTGGAATAGAGTGGCTCTGTTCCTCCTCTATGTCCTCAGAACTAGCTGAAACACGAACTGCCGAGTGGATATTGAAATTTTGCGATGATTTGAAATCCCGAGAATCTACTGGAGCTGAACTGGGTTATTTCAGCTGTCTAAATCCTGATGCAGGTAGGTTCTCTCTGATGCGGAATTTCAAATATTTGAACTATACAAATATATTAGCACATAGCGTGGGATTTTTATAGGTAATTTAGCCTCAACTAAAACTTGTACATAACCACTCCTTTGAAATTTCCTTAAACCGTTTCTATTCCTATGGAGAATAATGTCGTCGATAGTGCACAGTTTTTTCCTGCAAACAATCATTTTCTGTTTGTAATCTCGAACACCACTAATTGGGTTGGTTTCCACTGAAGCAGAGATTCGCGTCTTTGGAGACGGTATCGGCATTCTAGCAATTTTAGCTATGAACGAAGCTTCCCTCCTGCGTCTTGAATAATTCGCCTTATCTTAGTTCATCTTGGTACTTTATGACTCGGAATAAGTGTTTGGTTCGCTTTTCATAACTAGAGGCTGGTCTTCTGTTTGTTGGAACTTGGCTGTGGCACTTCCTAGAGCAATCTGCTCAACATATTCTTTTCTTGTCATTGGCTTCGTTGGAGTGTAATGCTACGGTTAACCATTTTTATAGTGCCTATTAGGCTGTCCTTACTTTTGTGGAAAGTCCTTAATTGAAGCAGTTATTTTCCACTCACTATTTGCCCAGAATTCCCTACATTAGCTACACAACTGAACTTAAAGAGTCGACTGTTGAAGAATAAGTGGTCATCGTCTAGAATGCCTTGCCTTCTCTCTCTGTGTGTGTGTGTGTTTGCATAGTTTGATTTCCTGCGAGCCTTCGCTTTTAGCATACCTAAGATTCCTTTTCTGCCGAATGGAATTTAGCGCCTTTTTACAAACGAAGTTTTGTAGAAAGTGTTTTTGTTGTTTACTTTAGAATTTGTCTAGATTAATGGTCGTTGTTAGTGCTTTAAGATCGAAATTCCTCGGCTTTTCGGGAAAAATTTTTTGCTCCGAGTGATTTTGTTGAATTTCAATAAGGTCAGTTATGGGGATTAGTGCTTCGTGGCACTTTCTTCATTGGTTTTGAAGTTAGAAGAGCCAGGAATGTGTTGAAGTAGGCTACTCCCACATAGATCATCTGTTGTTGTCTAACTTACAACTAACTGAATGATTGTCAGTAAATCAAATTTCATTGTATTAGCGCGCAATTAACCTTGGAGTGAAATATGGGAAGGTGGATCGTAAGAGAGAGAGAGAGACGAAGAACGAGGTAAGGCCTTAAAAACAGCTTTCTAAGCAAAATAACAATTGCCATGAAGGAGGAGTCTGCCCAAACGCATATTCTTTATTATACTAAAAATTGGCCATCCAAACTTAAAAACAAGCACCTCTGGAAATGGTTCAATTTAGTTTGTGGTTTGAAAACTTTGCTATAAGCACTTGGAGAGAACTCATTTAGCTTTCTTAAACTTGTTTGAAATGGTTTTAACTATTTTTTTTGCTTCTATTCGTTAAGCTGAGGATACGTCGATGACCTCGGGAGCTTATATCTATTGGAGAAAATGGACTCTTATCTTTGAGCTGCCTTTCATCTTTCCCTTCTGGGACAGAGTCAAGGTAATTTTCTCCATTTCAATTTGCTTTCATGAAAGTTTTTCTCAATTAAATGAATTAATTACTCTTAAGAATATGAGCTGTGATTTGGAGTCATGAACTTGGGAAAATTTTAGAAAAGACAACCACTAGGATCATTAAACATGAAGCTTCTTTGAGTAGGAAGAAATAGGGAGTGGAAGAGATGAATAAGGAGCAAGTTAAAGAGTGGAAGGTTGAAATACAGCCGCAAGCTGATATTCTAATTTTTATCAATCTTCACTACTCCTAAGCAGTAACTAGACATTTGGCACAATCGGGTTCATTCAAGGGAGTCTTGAAATTGACACCGAAGACTGAGAGGAATGAAATGAATCGTGGATGCTGGAGGTAATGCTCTGGAAGTGGAAATGATCATGACCGTGCTCCTGGGATGATATGTGAGTTCATGAATTCTTGCGGACAGGAGGCATATAGTTTTAGGGGGAGCTGCACAGACTGACAACTTGCAATGGTCACTCAAAAGTCAAGTAAGCGGTTTATTCACTACTAACAGGTTATTTATGAACACGTAAGAGTTTTGCAATGGAGTCTGGTGTTTACAGTAGGGTAATAGGTACTCCGATTCTGCAGTGATCGCTTGGAAATATATCCTTGAAGTTAAGATCTGATTTTCATGACTTTGGTTGTTTTGTTGGGAAAATATTTTATTTATCTCAAATGGCAGGCGTCTTGATAGCTATCATTAGCCCTTTAGCTGACCTCGGACTTCACAGAGTAGAGGAGTAACATCAAAGTGAAAAAATGTCGAGAGGGGGGAAGAAGAGTGATTCACAGATGTAAAGAGACAGATATAGAAAAGGTAAGATGAGTATTGAGGAAGTGGTGGAATATGGCATACAGTGGAGTGATGGTAGATTGTCGATTAATAGACTTTTTTGCCGTTTGAGTATACGTTGCCCAGGGCGTAGGTAATAGACTTTTTTGCCATATGAGTATACGTTGCCCAGGGCGCACAAATAGATTTTGCCGTATGAGTATACGTTACCCAGGGGGTCATGGTAGTTTGAAGTCAGAAGTCAACTGCCGGTTTTGGGGTGATGGCAATTTGAAGTCAGAAGTCAACTGCCAGTTTAGTGAGGTCATGGTGGTTTGAAGTCAGAAGTCAACTGCCAGTTAAAGTGATGGTAGTTTGAAGTCAGAAGTCAACTGCCGGTTTACGGACTTTTTTGCCGTTTGAGTATACGTTGCCCAGGGTGCACTACGTGGAGGTAAGTCTATCGCACACCCCTGTTGGAAAAATATAATAAAAATTTTTTATGTGCATCCCCTTGACAATATTTACCTTTTCCCATTTTTGTTGTAATAAAGTTATAACCGTTCTATTGATCGTTCTTAGTTCCCTTTGAACTATCTGTTGAAAGTCTTCAGAACTTTGAAAGAGGTCTGCTTGCCTTTTTCTTACTCCAATAACTTTTAGACTTGATGACTTGCACTTGTTGTATCATTGCCTCTTTTTAATTCTTCTTACGTTTCTACTATTTGGCGGGTTCATTTCAAGTATCTTCGAGGACTTCATCAAAACTGATGTTTTTTTCATCTGGAGCGACTCTAAGATGCCCCCTCTCCCTCCCTCCCAATTATGTGTCACTTTGATATTTGTTTTCAAGTTTTTTTGTTAAATGTTTATCTGAAAAATTTAAGTGTCTAAGAGTCGCTAAATTGCCTGTCTCAATGTGCACCATAAATTGGAAGACTATTCAGTGGCTGAATAGATTATTTTGGGTTAATAATAAAAGGCGCATTTGACATAGTGCTAAGCGATAGACTTGCTTGCGTATACTCTATTGTACTTATCGATAAATTTAAACCAATGAATTGTTTGCGTGAATCAATTCTTATTATAGAATTTTTCATCTAATGAGTCGAGACCTACACATTCCACTCATATCTTTTTCTTATTTCTTTTTCGTAGCTATTTGTTGCGATGGTTAGAAACTATCGTATTAGTCATCAAAGACCAACTTATAACCACGGCTTGCTCACCACGCGAGGCATTCCAGTCAACTTGAAGGTACATCGAAATCGTGTTTATGAGGATGTTTTCATGTCTCTTGTTGGAAAACCAGGTTCGTTTGCTTAATTTATTTCAAAAAATATGTATTAAGATTTATTTTAATCTCATGAGAAGTATTCTTTCCTCCTGATAATGTGGAGATTAATTGGATCCGATTTTCCCAACAACGACAATTCTGCTCGATTAGTAGCAATGAGCTTTTTAGTTCCCTTATTAAACTTAGCAATGACATTTCTCCTGTCTTTATAATTGTACCAAGATTGGCATCTGATTTAGTTTAAATTGACTAATTCAATTTGAATATAACTATTAGAAATGCTGTTCGGCCGTAATAGTAGTGCTGTAACCATCTTGCACATCCGTTAATTCAGAGACCATGCTGTAGAGGCTTCAACGATGTCTATGATTGACACCACTGGATTAATTCGTGCCAAGTAGAGGTGTGACAGGATGCAAATTTCTCCTATTAGCAATCTCCTTATATCTTTCAATCCAAATCATTATTTATTTATATCAAATGGCAGGCGTTTTGATAGTTATCATTAGCCCTTTAGTTGACTTCAGGCTTCACAGAGGGGAGGAAACATCAAATTGAAAAAGTCGACAGGGGGGGGGAACAGAAGAATGTTTCGAAGATATAAGAGACCAAACACCAAGGTAGAACAAAGGTGAGGTGAGTACTGTGAAATATTCGAATATGGCATCGAGTGAGGCGATGGTAGTTTGTAGTGAAAAGTCAACTGCCAGTCAATAGACTTTTTTGCCGT
>UZAE01000161.1:0-32440 GCA_900617975.1 Rodentolepis nana | reverse complement strand
TGGGGTGGATTATAGACTGCATATATCTTGAAGTGGTTTTGACATTTCCAAACATTTAGTTTGATTATTTCGCATATGTCTTGTGTCGAGCCCATACTCTTGATTCGATTGTAATGTGAGGTGAGGCCTTCTTTTACTCCAGTCAGACTTCCACTTGCAAACTGCCAGTGTTTAGGTAGATTGTACAGGGTGTAACCTGGGAATTGGTAGTATTTTAGTTTGTCATCCGAAAGGTTTGCTTCCATAATTGTGAAAATGTCTACATCATAGGTTTGTAGGATTTTCTGGACTTGGAACTTTTTGTCCTGTGACATCCCTCCAGCATTCCACTGTAGGATCTGTAGAAGTTGTGATTCGCCCTGACGAGGGCGATTTCTTTTATAGCTTTGTTTCAAGCTAATCATAGTAAATAGAAGTCAAAATGTCGAGTAATGGACTTTTTGCCGTATGAAGATTCATTGACCAGGGTGCACCACGTAGAGGTAAGTGTATCGGCTGTGTTTGACTACTCACAATTATTAAAGAAAGCCAGTAAAATAAAACTTCTAGTTCGTCCAATAATAAGTTGAATGGGGTGTGTGATAGAATTAACTCCACATGGTGCACCCTGGTCAACGTATACTCATACATACCACCACATGGTGCACCCTGGTCAACGTATACTCATACAGCAAAAAAGTCTATTATTCGGCAGTTGACTTCCGACTTCAAACTATCATCACCCCACTGTATGTCATATTCGACTACCTCACCTTTTCAATCTATCTTTGTGCCTGTCTCTTTTACATCTTTGAAATACTCTTCTGTCCCCCCCCCCCATCTCGACTTTTTTCACTTCTGTTCCCCACCCCTCGACTTTCTGCTACTTTGATGTTCCTCCTCCCCTCTGTGAAGCCTGAAGTCAGCTAAATGGGTAATGATATCTATCAAAACGCCTGCCATTTGAAATAAATAAATAAATAAATGTTCCTTCCTCTCTGTGAAGCCTGATGTCAACTAAAGGGCTAATGACAACTATCAAAATGCCTGTCATTTGATATAAATAATAAGATGAATAAAAGAATACTCTTATGGACCCTTAGCATAGAAGTCACGATCTCCCACAAAGAATAGAAATTATAATTTAGGCACTCATCAACGTGATATAACTCACTTTGGTTAAACTGCTTAAGGTCAATTAATACCATGCTGCATTTGGCCTTCGGAAAGGTGAAATGGAGGTGCACCGCAAAAATAAGACCTGGAGATTGAGAATAAGATGTGCACAATCACCAAAACAGACGAATTACGAAACGTGAAGCAGCGAAATATCCACTGGGTCAGCACTCATATCAGAACTTCAACTGACGCATCACCTTACTGAACTTTACTTACGCAATTATAGTCACTTGCCCGAAATGAGAAGTTCGAGAGACGTTTCTGCGTTAGTGTACGTTATGATAGCACTTCATTAATATGCTTCCAATGAGGGTGACAAAAAACGAGTTTCTTACAAAGGAGGCGAAGTAATGCTCTTTCACTCCTCAAATGTAGTATTTACTTGTGGGACACGTCATCGCATGCCTGCACGCCAGGATTGGGAGGTGCGACACGTCATCGCATGCCTGCACGGCAGGATTGGGAGGTGCTACGTCATCGCATGCCTGCACGCCAAGATTGGGAGGTGCCACCGTAAAAACAGTGACCGAGCATTTGTTTATTTGGGAGGTGCGACCTTACAAACAGTGACCGATCATTAACCTCTTTTCGTTTAACCTAATCCGCCATCCTGATCATGATTAAGCTTCCTGCGTGTACACATTATCCGCAATATACTTGCTGAATAAACGTGCTCTGTGCTACACGTTTGTTTCCTTTATAGCTGGACTATGGCTTAGCTGGTTCTGGGAGTCTAGCTAGATGTTGGGGAATCTGCCATAGAGATTTCTGAGTCAGTCAGGCTTTACTTAGGGAATCTGCCATAGAGATTTCTGAGTCAGTCAGGCTTTACTAGCGTAGCAATCCGCTACATACTTAAAAGGGTCGGTTAGTTATCGTGCATGCAACAATCAGTATATAAAATGAAATATAAAATCATTTTTTCTTATTTGTAGCAAGTAGAAATCAAAGTACGATTTATAATTATGAAAAATAAATCAATCGAAAAAAGTTGATAATATTTCAAGGAATCATTTAATTTTAAGGCACCTTTATTTTAAAAATTAAAAAAAGTTTAGCAAAAATGACATTTTTGATTCCACAAGAATAGAATCTAATTTCTGTTCATGAACGAGAGATTTAGGAATTAAATAAGAATTATATATATTGAACACTACTAACCCAAATATGATCGGAGAATAAGGAGATGACTTCTTTGTCCACTGAAGAGGCGTCACCTTAATTTCCTGGCTGCAAAATTCTGTACATCTTGTTTTCCTTTTAAAGGATGATGATGGAAAAGTTTATCGAGGCTGCTTCGAATTAAAAATGTTCATGGAGCTTGGATATAGCAGGGTTTTTTTCTGATTCATTGACTCACAAATCTAAAAAATAAATACTCCCTCTTACATGTGAATATGCTTCCTGTCATGAAGTACGCGCATCTTAATCGTGAACAAAGTTTATATTACTCATTGGTTCGATAATTCCATATTGTTGTTATTATTATTATTATATCAAATGGCAGGTGTTTTGAATATTTATCATTAGCCATTTAGCTGACTTTGTGCTTCGCAGAGGGAGTAAAATCAAAGTGAGAACAATTCGGAAGGGGGAACAGAAGAGTGATTCACAGATGTAGGGAAAAGGTAAGGTGAGTACTGTGAAAGGAGTCGAATATGACATACAGTGGGGTGATGGTAGTTTGAAGTCAGAAGTCAGCTGCCGGTTTATAGACTTTTTTGCCGTATGAGTATACTTTGCCCAGGGTGCACCATGTGGAGGTAAGTCTATCATTGGTTCGATGATTCCATATTGTTAATTATTAAACAGGAAATTAGGGAAAACAAATATTTAGTTATATCAAATAGGAGGCTTTATGATAATCATCATTAGCCCTTTAGTTTAGAGAGTGGAGGAAGATTAAAATCACAAAAAGTCGAGAGGTGGAAAAGAAGAGTGATTCATAGATGTAAAAGAGACAGACAAACAGACACAACGACAGAGAAAAGGTAAGATGAGCATTGTAGAATTGGTTGAATATGACATATAGTCGGGTCATGGTAGTCTGAAGTCAATTGCCGCTTATAGACGTTTTTTGCCATATGAGAATATGTTTTCCAGGGTGCATTTCGTGGAGGTAAGTTCAGAGAGAACAAATTTAAAACAAGCATAAATGAATGTCGCGGAATTTTTCAATCACTTAAAGTTCATGGGCTGAATGCATCTTTATGTCACAGCGGGCGTAATGCGGAAGAGTTTTAAAACACTTTAATGTTTACCCATAAGTATTTGCCAGAAATTAACATTTTTGCACCAATAATACAACTCGATTAACGAATGACGTATATGTCGATGTGGAAGTGGGGGAAGGGGGGTAGGGTAGAGAAGGTTGAGAGTAAACATTGGCAAGACACAGAGCTTTGAAGTGTGCTTAAATGTTTCCTTGCAACTTCGTTTGCTCACAATCAACCAGTGCTTCCATTAGGTCCAAATCTAACAATGGAAAAGTATTGTCAAAACCGCATTTGTTCTTCGAGCTGAGAAGAAGAAGAAATCAAAACCCAAGTTTGATGGATCAAAACTCCTCGACCTTCAGCAATCCCTTTCTCCGATGAAGCTCACTTTCCGCTTTTGAAGCTAATTTCATTTTCCTCTACTTCTCTAATTGAAAAATTCAAATATACGGAAATTCTCTAAATTGCTACTGACCATATTTGTAATAATGTATTTGGTTTTTGAGATGATCTTATTGTATTCTCATCATCAGACTAGGTTAATAAAAAGCAAAATCATTAATTATAATTTTAAATCGATTTAGTTAAAATTACATTTTGAATTTACTCACATTTAGAAGTTGAATAATCGAACCTGCTTTAAAGAAAATTCTCCAGTGTTTGAATAGGTTTCCTCGAGCAACAATAATTTCGTGAAATGCACCTGAAAATTCAACTAATTTGTTTCGCAATGACAACAGACTTTAAATAAGATGAAAATTAGGTTTTAAATATTATAGATGGATCTTATTGACACAACTCACTAAATGAAGCGTTCGAAAACGTGTTAAAACTGCGTAGCCAATCACAACTTTCGTGTTTGTTAAACAATTGTTATACTTTATTAGGCATTCTGAAACCATTCAAAATCCTTAAAAAGTGAAGTGAAAATCGAAGTGAACAAAGGTGATGAAAAGTGGAATTCAAGGTGCCTTTCAAGGTAATCGATTCGGCCTTTTGTTCAAATTGAGGTAATTTTCTAGCAGTTTCATAACCTTTAACATTGCATACAAGAAGAACTTTGAACTAAACACGGATACCGCAATTTTACAACAAATTATTTCTTAATTGTCTGATAATTAATTCAATTGGGACAAGCTTGTCACGCCTCTTGAAGTCAGTGATATTACCACAATAAAAAACTAAAGACGTTACTGATGACAAAATTATCGAAGAATCTCCCACAATTTCAGATTAGTTGTAGAAATTAAAGGGTGTAGGAAGTTTTCTATGCCCGAATTCTCGAAAGTGCGCAATTTCTCTCAGTCCATGTTGGTATATCATGCATTTTGTTGAACACACCTCTAGTTACATGATATTGTTCGTCGTTCTGTTAGACATAAATCTTACGGATTTAATCCCATTTTATGTAGTTATGACAATCAATAATTAACTATTATGAAAATTGCTCCCAATGCTATATGGGAAATATTATTTTATTGGCATAAGGAAAATGGTGGCGAAATTTTTTGTTGACTTCTACTGCCTCGAACTTTAAGGCGAATAGTTCATGACTACTTCGTCAGTTAGTACAATTGATTAGATAATATTCATTTTATATTTATGATCGAACGAGACAAAGTAATTGTGGAGCAAACTGAGTTATCTTCGTATTGATTTTAATAAATACCCATATTGCATGTTACCACACAATAGTATAATCTTTTAGGGGAAGCATTTTTCTTGAGGTTAGCGGTTTCCTACATAATTTAAACTTGATCGAAATATATATCTTTGTAAGGCGCAATAAGACAAACTCTTTTGTTGTGTGAAGGCATATTTGCATAAGTCAACTCATTGCTCTTCTGCTTTTTCGCATAAAATAATGATTAA
Source organism: Rodentolepis nana (assembly GCA_900617975.1). Classification (NCBI taxonomy): domain Eukaryota; kingdom Metazoa; phylum Platyhelminthes; class Cestoda; order Cyclophyllidea; family Hymenolepididae; genus Rodentolepis; species Rodentolepis nana. Next base: position 27,194 of record UZAE01000161.1, on the reverse strand, counting down.
ACATAAAAATGCCAGCATTTATAGCTGAAATTGTAAGCGTCGACCAAATATCCCTATGAAATACCTTCTCGATAATTATTTTACAAGCCTAAATTAAAAATTAAATTTCAACCAAATAACTTGCTATTATCTCTAACTGGCAAGATTAACATTTATTCGAGGAGAGAAATACATGGGAAGGATATTGTACCCCTATTAGATATTAATTATGTAATGGGGATAATAAAGAAACCCAGGAACATAAGCTTTACGATTGACTAGTTTATCATGACTACAGGAGCCCACAATGTCGATCCTCTCCTCAAAAAGCCTACATTCTCAACTCAAGAGAAATTGAGCAAAAAATGAATATTCCAAGCATTTGTACTTATCATCGGGAAAAGAAATGGCTTTTTATTATCGTAAGGATCCTTGTTCTGTTTATGACGACTGACATGGATTTCTAATGGGCGATTTCTGTTCGTATTGGGGTTCATTAAAATTCAGTTTTTGTTAGATTTTTGAAAAAATGGAAGTAGACAATTGAATATTTTTGCCGTATCCCTAAATCACTCTCCCTTTAACTATGTATCTGTTTGGCCAAATTCAACAAATTAACGCAGAGTCTTTTGAAAATTTCAGCTGGCCAACTATTAACAAGTGTTCCCTAAATTGAATTGGTCAAAACGCGTGCTTACTGTATCTCTTTGTGCTCCAGTTAAATCGGCGCAATGGACAATGTTTTTTTGAATATTTATATCCTTGCACCATGCTATTAAATTTAGCTTTGACCTAGCCAATGGGAGAGATTTGCAGACTTGACACTTGACCGACTGCTATTGGTTCGTTTGTTAAAATATCCAATCTCATTTAAATGCAATAATTAGAAAGTAAAAACTAGTAGTACGTTAAATAGACAAGGTATTTAAAAATTGTTCAGTAGTTTAACACATCAATCTTCATCAAAGCTATTGAGCTTGAGGAGTTGAGCATATTGTCACAATTTCTATTGTTCTCTACGCTTTCCAAAACCATGTGCCTGAAGATATCAGGAGTTCAAGATTATCATTGATCTACTATGCGTTCTGTTTCGGCAGTTTTTGATTCGAGTTCAGTCTACAGCCAATAATGCAGTAGCAATATTCATGACCTCACCCAACGATAACTTAGCATATTATAACAATTCCAAACTTCCCATGTATTGACTAATATGCTCAAATTCTCCAAAATGTCATAAATCTACTGCTTAACGGCTTCTACTTTGGCTGAATGTAATCCGTGTAACTTAATTCTGGATGTTAGTCCATCACTTAGGTTTCAAGAAGATCGAGTGACACTTATCTCGTGTTTATCTAAATAACCTCTGCTTTCCACTCACCTTATGATCTCTTTATTTGATAGGCCTATTTACTTGATCCTGTTCCATTTCAATTTCTTGAAATAAATTTTAGCAAATATACTAAACTCCACCTTTCACTGGGACATTGTTTTATTTTATTTTCTATAGAGAAATATGGCCACAAACAAATAAGTAAAAATACAATCTTGAAAGAATGTGGGGAGTGTGGGGAGGGAGTGGGTGTATAGAGTAAAAAAATGTTAGGCAAATTTAAACAAAACGGCGTCATCAGGTCAATTATTTGTGAAGTCGGTTACTTGACTGGGTTCACCTTTAATGCTTCTCATATGTCGAAGTAGTGGACCACAACAGGCGCACTTTTTTCGCATCCTCCGACCCACACTCCTCAATCGATTGCGGAAAAATTTGAAGAAGAATAAATAAGTATAGCCATGGATTGCGTATTGTATATCTTTGGTCGAGTTAAAGAGTCGACTCAATTCTGCAACAACAGTTGACTTACAACGCGGTGTGTCAGAAGAATGTCCAGTTCGAATGCAAATTACAACTACAAATGGGATAGTAAATGCGAAGGATATGAAGGATATTAGAAGATAAGCGATAACTCTTTTCATCTCTGTGCGCCCCTCGCTTTGCTCACTTCCAGTCGATATCTTCCTTCTGTGAGATCCTTGCACGGTTAGGAGACACTTTCGACGCCTCAAAAATTTTACCATTTGACCAATAATAATAATATTTATTAAAATGAGTAAAAATGTTGGAATGAGCAATGAGATGATTGTTACGTTCACTTTGGTGTAGTACTGCATGCCTTCGTGCGTCCTGAATGTGCAAATCGCTGTTCGAGTTTTATCTAAAATTGAGCAAAAGTATAGGCAATAAATGCTTCAATTTGAGCCTTGTTAGATGGTGATTAACGAAATTTCTACCTCTGCTCTACGTGGACTTTCCATATAAAGCAGGTGTGAGTTGGTGCCACCTTACTTTATTTAAATCTTGTTCACTTCAATTCCACGCCTTGCTTTGAATGGATAGCAAATGAAATTGAATTGTGAAACACATTACTAATAACTTTATAAATAGATCCCAATCTTTGAATTTAAAAACACACATCTACTATAAATTATGCCAATATAGCTTGTAAAATAGATGCAATCCAAGAATTTAAGCTCTTTCTTCCTCGGTAAGAGATATGCTAAAAGATGTGTCGTGATCATTTATTTGCTATAGATTTAATTTGATTTCAATAAAAGTGGAATGCACCTGCATCAAATGACATAAAAAAATCACGTAACTGGATCACATACTTTCCAAAAATGAACCCGAATTTTTGTTAAGAAAATACAAAAATGAGCATTTCTATAACATTTTTAATTCTGCGGCATCAATGGTGCTATTTCGAGAATAAAATTTAAAAAAGTTTAAGAGGTCATATTTGAAGTTTCCATAGACTCCGCACATTTTGATCGTACATTACCTTTACAAATAAAATTCTAACGGTAAGTAGCGAAGCGGATGAATCTACAATATACTTAAACTGCTTTGACGTATTAACCAGGTTTATTTATGGAGTGATTAGACGTTAAATCGTACTTTGCAAGCTTTCGGGTACTTTAGTACTTAACAATTGTCAATTAACTCAGCTTGCGACCTGGTCGGCCAATGCTGAGGGACTTTCCATTACGCAAATCAAAATGGGTGCAAGAAGACCAATGGAAAGATCCGACTCTAAATGAACTCAACTTCAGTAACTGAATTTGATTGTGTCGATTTGACAAGGCAGTCACTTTCTTCTCTACACCACTTATCGCCTATTCGTCGATCTATCTGACCTTAACGCACCAATTGGAAAATACTTTTTCACATCACACTCTCTGCGATGGTGTAAGATAACCGAGTCTATATATTTTAAGGTAATATGCACACATATATTCCACTATGCCCTTTTGTATATAGGCTGATTGGATACCTAGACGCCTTGATTAAGGCTACACATAATAGGAAATTGATTTGAATTATTCAAACGTCATGATCAGAACATGTTTTCTCACTAGATTAAAACTTTATAGTTGAATTGATTTGTATAAATTGGACATATGTTTGTAACTACCTTTCGTTCAACCATAGGCCATTAAAAAGTGAATTGTACAAACTTGAAATAAGCTAGATAACAGTAGATGGAATCATTATGATTTGAATTTGCAGCTGAATTATCGATTTAACTACCTGCCAAGAAATCGTTTTCTCCAACACTGATCTTGAACTAAAGAAAATCATCAAAACTTGAAAAATTAGTATTCATTTTCTTAAGTAGCCTACATATATAATCTAAACTTCAAATTATGTTGGTCTTGATGGTTCTGATTTTATAACCAGTACTAAAAAATGAAAGAAATTATAAAATCTAACAGAAACTTCTAAGAGATTTATGTAAGTCCATATAAACGTTCCCATTAAAACCGATGTAAAGCAACTGATAAAAATCCTTTTAAAATGCTTATCTACGGAAACAGGCTATCCGAAAGATATGGATTTTATTATTTCGTGTAAATGTCCAATTCCAGTTAACCAGCTCTTCCATTTAGGCGCCGGAGTAGACATTTTATGCGTATTTTACGTAGATGTTCATCTCATATTAAGATACTGCCGCCTCAATTATTGCAAACAATTCCTCACCATGCTCAATCTATTCTGTTGGATTGCAAACGTGATGTGCAATTAATCTGGAAATTTCCAGTGCACCGCCATATCAACTCCTGCCTTCCCTTACCACGATTACCCACTTTAATTAATAAAAATCCACAGCCCTCAGCTGGTATATCCGCCTTGACCCCAACGATTGCCAATTGGCGAAAAGGGCTGGCTGGGAGGGATTAATTGACCTTAGAAACCGACGTTGAGACTAGGCAACAGCCCGCAGCCAATTAAACGAGCAGTTTTTAGACGACGAATAACCGCGTTTTTATTTATTGGAATAAAATCTAACCCATAGAAATACGAAATTATGTTTATTTTCTTGTGTGCCTGTGTAAGATACATTACCAAACTAAGAAGAACTCCCACTATTTTAAATAAATAAATATTCAGTCTCAAAAACGAATGAGCGTAGATTGCAATCAAAATGTGATAATTCTTGTTAAAACCAGTATTAAAATATATCCATTCTATGATTATCACTATATTAGTTTAACAAGATAATATCGCAAATTCCGCATTGCACCAAGTTGGTGCTAGTTATTAGCTGTAGGAAATTTTGAGGAATTGCATACACCGATTTAAACAACTAACAAAATATTCCCTTACATAAAGGAACAAGGAAATGTGCGGCTTCCAGTTACCGAGAAAGTATGCAGAATGGGAACACATGCATGATTTATTCACGAAAGAACGAAGTCTTCATTTTGAACAGTATTTTGACTTCAAATAATTTTTTAATGAGAAGAGATGAAACACGTTAAGTTCAATCTGCTTTTTACTGACCATATGAGGAATGTTAACATTAATTGGAGGACAAATGCGGACACGCAAATGACCTCAGGCAAATAGCTATGTATGAAGTAATGTAAATAAGAACAAAAAAGTCGGAAGTAAATTCAAAATAAAAAAACACATTACGTTTCATATTTAGTTATTTAGTTTCATATAAGATATCCAAAATGCGCAGTAATTTATTTGAAACTGAGTTCGAGTTTATAGAACTTGTAAAGTGAAAGGCTCACCTCTACGTCCTATACTGTTTAAATACCTAAGCCCCTTATGGATTATTAAGTAAATTCATGTTCACAAATTTATGGTGCATATTGACAACTTGATTAGTTTAAACTACGCTTAAATTCCTATTAATAAAGTTAGAGTAATGTGTCAGTCTATAAAATTTGTTTTCATCATCATTAATTGATTAAATCTTTTAAACTTCAAATCCAATGATGGGCAATCTAAAATCTGAAAGTTACTTAATGTCAATTAAATTAGAACAAAGGTTGTTTTTGCTCAAGGCACCTTTCAGGTGCAAGACAACTAAACGAGCCGATGTGAATGACTGAATATGATCCCTGTTGAAGCTTTTAATTGGGATGGAAGAATTAAATAAAAGAAATTTGAAATGTTTTTTAGATGGAAAAAATCTTTTGAATTGCCCACTCTTATCAATACTGGTATTTAAGGACTTAGAAAGAAAATCCATTAATTAAAGAGTCCATGAGTATTACGATAGTGCGGGGTGCTGTAAGCAATCAGAAGTTTTTTCCCACATTTTAAAATACAGTTAACGCTATGCTGCTAATTATTTGCCTTAGATTAGAATTCAATATATAATTGAACTGATTAAAATAGAACGAAACTCCACACGATCGAACAAATCGAAACGTTTGCAAAGCAGTTAGAAGTAATTATTCAAATTAAGAATTTGCAAAATAGTTCAATGTGAAGTATGGCTCTTACGGCACTGATTAGAACTTTTTCCTTCTAGCAAGACCTAAGTTTAAAGCTACTAAATGTGAATTCTGGGATATTTAAAGGCCACCGTTCAGAGCTGTAAAAATTGTCCGCCACTTGCACAACGAATTCAGAATATTTAAATCAAATTACATATGCCTATTAAATGAAGTTGCAAGCCTTATTGCCTTAAAAGATACCCACAATGTGTGGCATGCATGAATTAGCAATTCCTCATTAGACAGACGCACTGGCATGAAACTCACCCACAACTGTGGGTACAAATAATGAATTGAGATTCTCCCTTGATGAATAATTAATACTTCAATAAAAATTTATTGATTAAGGAAATGTAGGTTAATGATGTCTGCAGGAGAGAACTAACAATATTACAATAAATTTGTGCAATAGTAATAATAGAAAAAAGCTGAAATATAAGAACGATGAGTTTTTTACTAGGCTTTATCAATTGCATTGAAGGTTAGATATTCATGTTCCAATTACGTGTCTTATTGTCTGTTACAAAGTCTAATGGGGATGAGAATGATTGTTTTCTATGATGTGTTGGGGAGGTTATTGTTCACCTCTTTCATTAACTGAACAATTGGACTCATCATTAATTTGAAATTAGAAAGGCCTTCAGTAGAATTCTCACAAATTGAAAGTGCTCCGGTATTTGGAGGAGTTTAGAAACACGGGGTTTCGGAATTTAAATCATAAATCAATTGAAGTTAAAGGTTGGGTAAAATTTAATATTGTTTGCGAATTCAATAAATATCGTTTCTAACTTTATACTGCGTTGCCAACTGACTGTGACAAGGTAGAAAACAGATCTCAGTTATGCCCCAAAATCGTATCGGAATTCAATGAATTTTTCGGAGTTTGCTAGAGCTAACAGCGTTTAGATTAAAGAAAAGTTAAAAGAGTCTAAAACTTGAATTTATTTTCCACAGAAATAACCCAGTCCTTAATGGCAAAATTAAGCCCCATTGTTGTTCTATTTGTTCCCTTCCTTAATGAGACATGAATCCTAAAATTGCCTACAAATAATCAAATTTCAATAGAATTCACAACTCCAAATTCCCCACTTTCCTTCTAGAGAAGATCTGCATTATAATTATGTAACGTAGCCATGTTCATGATCACCGTATTATTGAAATTGCTTCGTAAAAAAAGCTATGGAGATCTAAGTTTTATCCTTAGAGTTCGAGGACAATTTATATTATAACCCAGTACCCGCATACCTTTTTAGCATTTGCATGAACTTGACCTAAAAGTTTCGCATGTATAAAGTCTTGCAATTTATTCAAATACCACCATATTTTTTACAATAATTTTACGCATACTATCATATAAACACAAACTGATTATTGAGTTTGACAAGAGAAAATGTTACACTTTTAGGCGAACACAAATAGGAAAAAAATGACAAAATGATGTATACTAGTATATGATACTTCTGACAAATGAGATGCATGAATTGATCATTCTGTCAGGATTTGAAGAACCATTGATGTTGTTTCTCATCCTCAACTTGATAAATCTATGCCTCTAAATGATATCCGTCAATATCGTGAGGTGTTAGTCCGAAAACTTTAAGAAAACGTTTGCAACTGTAAAAAAGAAGCACACTATTGTAGACATTAACAAGAATTTTTTTCCTAATGTCTAAATGATTCGCCTATTTTATATATTTATAAAAAGGTAAATATATATGCATCAGTCTGTCTCTACTTTATACTTTAATGAAAACAAGGATGATTAAACTTGCATTAAAGGATTTTGATGCGAGTAAATTTATTACCAAGCTAAGAAACTCGATAGATTTAAAATGAAGTGAATAAATAAATTCTAATTGGGTGTTGCAGCAAATGAATTAACTGAACTCAGTTGATTTTATCGTCGGTGATTTATGATAGGCAATCTCAACCCAGATTGCATTTTTTCTGCAAGGGAATGCAATGACATGTGCAGTCCCTTAATGAGATAAAAAGCTTTTTTCAATTCTTTATTTGGTTCTAAGAACATGGCCCCTGTTTCAATGAAATTTTATATATTAAGAAAGGAAGGGTGATTGAAATAAGTAAACGATTGACGTTGATTCTTGAAAAGAAATAAAGTATCTGTATAAATAAGAATTTGTTTTTTACTTATTCATTTAAGTATATGCATCGTTTGAAATTTCCAGTCAAAAATTTCGAAAAGCAAGTTATCACGAAACTTCTCAATCCTCGGTTACGATTGCGAATCAAGAAACTACATCTTTTGAAAATAAAAAAATTAAATAAGTTTATTTCACCTACTAAGGAAAGTTTTTCGATAGTTATTTTCAGAATTTTGTAATTTTCCTTGGCAAAAAATGATTTTATTTGTGCCGGGATGAATTGAAATTTAAGTTTGTAATGCAGTGACAAATTATTTTTGAATGTGTTTCAACATTTGACTTATCACCATTCACAAATTCAAACGGCATAGGTTTTAAGAGTTCAGGGATAAATTTTCCCCTTAAAACTGTGCCAATTTTAGACTAAATCGGAAAGAGCTGAGGATTATAAAATGTGTATGGTTAATGCCCGAAACAAATGCCATTACCGTCATAAAAAATTGCAGTGATAATAATTCAAACTGAACTTATTAATTTTGATGTCCAGTACTTGGAAATTTCTTTTGATTTTCATTTAAAACGTCCACTAGGTACAGATTTTTTGATCGATCGTTCAGAAATGAGGTGGAAAACTCCATAACTACATCAGTGATTCAGGCATCGTAATATGGTTGCTTGTAAGTCCATTAATCAGGTAATCTTTATGGTTCAAATACGATTTCGACACGTAGATCTGTTTAATGATAATGAATAGAGAGGGGACTAATGCATTAGAATGACCTTCTAAAAGTTGAAAAATCGGGAAGTTCAAGCTCTTGAGATAGTTTGCTAATAATTACACTGATGATCATGAAAGAATATTTGAATAATCTTAGCGTTTCTTAATTGGAATTTTATTAATCTACTTCTAAGTTATTTTTAAACTAGGAGAATTGTAGCAAATAAAATGTTGTAAAATTTAAGGAATCGATATTTCCGCAACTCCTGTCCCGGCATTTCGTCATAGGGTAAAAGCGATGTCTGCGACTATAATCTCAGGCATTTTGACTACTATTGTTTTAATTCGTTTTGTTAAAAAAGAAGGGGTTTACTTTTCTGCGTTCATTAGAATTATTTTAATCTGTCTTAGATGCAGAATATCAAATAGTGGTCTGCGCCCACCTCTCTAAGGGCAATTCGTATTACTAGTGGTACGTGCGAAGACTCATTTCATGCACTTTCCCATTTTCCATTCAACATTTTTTCTCTCTCTTGATTTACTATTGATTTTCTGATGTGAATGTACATTACCAGTAGCTCCTGTAAATTTTTGACAACACTATTTTGGCTAGTTTATGAGAAAGGAGCAAAATTAAACCCAAATAAGGACCTTGTTTCAAAATTTAGCTGTTTCACAATGATCGATTCAATGGATACAGTAACTTGGATCTAGTTTAAAATGATAAAGGAGGTGGTTGTTCCAACTGAGTCTTAATTTGTGCTATTCTGTCAGTTTTATAACATATTTTAGAATAAATATATTAGCTACAAAAATTACGAAATTGTTCTTGAACGTCAGACATACTGAGCATAAATATTCTCAGGCAGTGAGAACAAGATTCAAAATTCTGACGCTTTTAACTTTTAAAATGGTGTTAATACAAATTTTCTATATTATCGTATTAGATTTCGATTAATTAATGGCTTATTGTGGTTTCTGATAGGTACCCGCAATATTTAACAACAGTGGACATTTATTCTACCTGATTGCGTAATAATGAATTTAAAAAAACTTAAAATTCCCCAATGAACATATAATTAATTCTAGCAAAACGCGCGTCATTAATTTAGCTCTTTTTTTCAATTTAAATCTCCAAGAAAGAAGGAATTAAATTTGCTTAATGATGAAGTGGAATGAAGACTATGTGCCATAAAAGTTGAAGTTTTCCTTGATTTAGAGTGATAAGAATTGTTTTCCACACTTAATCAATTTTAGTTAGAAAAAGCAATACAACTTAGAGAATTAGATCAGTTTATTAAATGTCTATCGTTGTAGTGGACTTACCTATCCCCATGAATCCGGGATTAATTCACGATGAATTTAACGACTCCCATTTTGAGTATCAATCCAAAGTAGGGGCCCTTAATTTAAGACCAGAGATTCCCTTTTTTCTCCATTTAATTAATTACTTGCATCTAGTAATATTTACCTTCTTCATGTACTCGAGTACTGTTTTGCAAATTCCAGTGATTTTCAAAAATTTTGTTGTTGTGGTCCCGCGGTCATTAAAATGGTTTCAATTACATTCTAATTATTATCGCATAAGAAAAATAGGAGAAAAGAAATAATTGTACCGACCAAATAAACATAGATTTTGTAAAGTGCCATGCATATAATATTTCCAATTTACCCACTTTCCGACAACTTTCATGTCTAACTATTTTTGTCGATGAAGGTGCCATTTGGCGAGCGGTCACTTAGTCACGCAAATCTCCCATACAATTCGCGTAAATGTGCAGCCAAATGTACCTGCTTAGAAAGCACAAATAGTGCTTGCTTGATTTGATGCAATGCTTAAAAGCTACGTCTATAGCGCCATTATTCTTCGAAAGCGATTGGCAATAAAGGCGTTGATTGCCTGATTTCCAGCTGTTTTAGGCCCTACCTAATGCGTTCCATTTTGGAGTTTCTTTGATACTCCTGATACGGGGTTATTAAATACGAGCTGACTGCAAGTACTTTTGGAAATGGAGAAGAGTAATTCTTGGGCTGATAGAAGAGGAAGTTATCCCTTATCTCCTTAATCAATTCTGACTTCAACTTCGTGCATTACTTAAAGTGTCTATAAATAGGTTGAAAATTTCATAAATCTATATGGGACGCAATATAAAGAATATTGCCTCCATTCATATTCAAATTTAAGTTCCACTGTTTTATCTAAAGCCTTGATTAACCTCTATTATGCACTCTTATTGATAGTTTTAATTGCTCAATTGCAATTCTACAATTAATTCGTATCATAACCCTTATCGCCACAGATACAAATTTGTATGACTAACCATTAAACTAAAACAGTTACTATTGATTAGCTCTGAATATTGACTGAGTAAAGCTCATATGGAAAACAGAGAGAACAAATTGTAATTTAAAAAATTCATAACCAGCTGAAACATCGGGGTTTTAATGAGAGACTTGAAAATTGTAGGTACCGAAATTTCCTTTCATAAGTTAATTACCCAAGTTTAAAATTTTCAATAATCTGAATTACTATTTAATGGAACAAATATTTGCTATAACTTAACATTAATTAGTATAAAATTTGCCCAACCATGCTAAAATGAAGAAATATCCGGCCGGATTTTTTCCAAATAAAGTCAAAAGGTAATACGGAAACAACAATGATATTTCCTTTAAATACACGAATAAAATTTTGTCCTTTCATTTAGGTTTGTAACAATATAATTAAATAAACAAAAAATAATACAACTTTTGTTGCATTTTTACGAAACCATTTGCACAGCTGTATTTTCATATGCGAAAAAAATATATATTAAGAAAAAATGACAGTTTTGAATATAAAGTGATTTACATATACAAATTATAAAAAATATGCTCTCTGTAACACAGAAGTCTGAATACTTGTGATTAATTTCTTCTGCTCTTGTGGGACACCTTATCGCTCTGTGCGCCATCGTATGCCCGCATGTCTGCTCGCCAGGATTGGGAGGTGCGGCCGTACAACTCTGTGTGCAGCGACCGTACAAACAGTGACCAATCATCAACCTCTGTTTAACCTAATCCCCCATCCTGATCATGAGTAGCTCCCTACGTGCACACTTTAACCGCAATACCCGTACTGAATAAACGTGCTCCTTGCTACACGTCTGTTTCCTTGATAGCTGGGCTATAGCTTAGCTGGTTCCAGGAGTCTAGCTAGATGTAGGAGGATTTGCCATAGAGATTTCTGAGTCAGTCAGGCTTTAATAAAGTAGCAATCCACTACACTCTTAAATTGCAAGTAAAGAAAGTGATAATTTTTGTTTAGTAGTATACTGCAAATTTTATTCAAGCTTCTTCTAATGAAGTTACTAAGATTTATGATATTAAGAATGAGGAGATTCAAAATTAATTTGTGTTTAACAACATGAAATTTTAAAATACCTTCCCATTTTTAAATGGTGTCACAGTATTCATTTTGAGAACATTTGAAGATAACTCCGCACTGACGTTTTAATTAGTGCCTATTTTTAATTCGGGAAATGTTTATAGAAAATGGCGAATTAATTCATTTAATATTTCTTGAGAAAAAACATTTTAATGCTCTTTTATGGTTTGCATTTCGAATAATCATGTTGGAAATTGAAAAGACTAGTTTTAACATTCTCTTTTCTGCTAAGTCCCAGTTAAAGGCTAATATCAACATATCATGCAACTTTTAAATGATATTTTTTTAATCTTTCGAACGAAAAGGATTGAACCTGCTGCAATCATTATGATTGGGCCTGAATTTCTTTCGAGCGAAAATTGTTTTGAGGTCTTTGTTTCAGAGCCCCAATAAGTCATTACTGCTTTGCTGCAGGCAATAGAATAGACGTTAATTAATTGACTGCAGTTAAATTTAATGACCTGAAATTTTTCCGGATATTTAAATGAGAGTGTTTAGAAATTCATTGCTCTTAAAAAAACGGCAGAATTTTGAATGGGAACCTGACTTATTGGACAATTGATGAGCAGAAAATTTGTATCTATTCCCAAATTTTTAAAACATATTTTGCAAAAAATGTTAAAATATATTTTTGACAACTTATATATTATCGCTCTCAATTAACTATTTTGACTTTCTTAGTGGTCATCCCAGTCCGTCAAAGATCACCCTACTTTAGTGTTCCAATTAATTTCCATTTTAAAATCAAATATTTTAGCATATGAACTCTATCCATAATTTAACAAATTTCAATAAAATTTTTTCTGAATGTTTTCTCTAGCTTTGGAAGGCATTCTCAAATCTCATTTAATTTAACCACTCAAGCGTGATTGAACACTATACTGATCACCATTTATTCTAATCTTTAGCGTGGGCTGTGCAATTTATGGGTCAGTATAAGATAAAGGTTAAACCCATTTTTCCTCGAATGAAGGCTAGTTAAGATCATGGTAGCCCAGTAATTTCATCTATTCGGAATGGGAAAGAGTTCATTGTTCCTAAATTATGTGCATTTCAATTTTATATATTCAATTTCTACGATTAAAAAACACATTTCATGTCAAATTATTTTTCACATCCGATGGTAGGAAATTATCGAAGTAAAAAATGCACAAATTGGACGAAAATGGGCCAAGGTTATAATAGTACCGAAAGGGTCAAAGGGCTCTAAATCAGATCGCTTAATTGATTTGTACTTATCACCTTCGCCAAATATTTAAAACTTATTCCTTAAAGTTGTCTTATTTAATAATTGTCTTCTGGCTTCAAGGCAAGAATTTCAAGAGGGCATTGAAGTTTTGACAAGTTGGAAAGTCGTCGAAAAAAGGTTAACTGGGATGCTGTCAAATTTATATGTCTGATTTGGCAAAACTATGGATTTTAAATATGGGTATTCTAAAAACTTTGCTGATTAAAATAAAAATTATGTGCAATTCGTTGTCCGTACACCGTTTCACTCGTGCAGATGATCAGCGTTTAGGACTGCTCATCAAAAAATATTTTAAATAAAAACGTTATCTCCGATAATAAATTTTGAATTAGTGCTATTAAAAATAAAAAAATGCGTAGAAAATGGTTTTATTTCTTGAGCAAATATGCCTTGACAGTTTTAGAACATTTTAAATTCTTACAGTTTAGGTCAACTCATTTTCATCTAAATAAGGACACGATATTGTTTCGACCATTGCACTGGGAGCATTTTAAAATTTGTGGGTATATTTTAGCCGGTGAGTCCTGCACAAATGTCTTTTCTAAATCGGAGTTGAAAGAAATTTAAGAATGAAAATTTCCTCACTTTCTTGATAATGAAAGTGAAAAATGTGTCCTTTGGAGATAAATTTTGTTTAACTTTTGGCATTTACTTCGTTTCTCCTCATATTGTCAACAATTCCCTCATTTTGCTCCTGGAAAGAGCTGACAATTAACTTCACCAATAAATAAATGGGTTTATTTATTCAGTAGAAGTTTATTAGCTTTATATGCCTTCATATAGCTTTATTTTAAAGCTTTTCTTAAAAAAAGTGAAAAGTTTTTGGAAGAAAATTTTTCCCAATTTTGCTAATACTTTAATATCGTTTATGCTAAAATGACAAAATTTGAAGAAATAATTGGCAATCTGCTTACATTCACAAGTGAAAAATTGATTTTCTTATTTTTAAAGACTTTCTTACCAAGTACTGTTATTAATCATCTTAATGGCAAATGAGAAGGTTGTGTAGCAGTAATTCAGTAAAGTTGATTTTATATTTCCAATCAATAATATAGTTAGAGATTTCGAAATTAAAAAGTTTGAGTATTCACCAAATGATGCAGATAATATACTTTTCAAATTAATCTTGGACTTCAAAATAAGCCGTTGACTACTTTTCACTACAGTTATTCTCAACAATACCTTTCATCTCCTCGATCCAAGCCTAGACTTGGAACGTAAACCAATGAATTCTTATAAGTCAACAATATAAATAAGCACAAAGTCAGCACAATCAGAATTAGTTTGGTGCCTAAAAATCTTGGGGTGAGTTTTGTTCGTTAATGAAATTGTATACATTTATTAAATTCAATCAATGACAAAACGATTAAAGAGCATCAAGTCTGACCTAGCAAAAAAGATCTTTTAATTTATGTTCTATTACCTTGAGAACTTAGTCTGATATTTACGTGCTATTTATGTGTGAATTGCAATTTCGACTTACATTTTTGGATTAAATGGATTTTTCACCCATTAATTTTAAATAAATGAACAGCTGATAGAAAAATTAATTGAAATTTTATCGCATCTTTCCAAGGTCTGTTGATAAATATGGAAATAATCTCACTTTTATCGGAGTCACCCAGCCAAATATTCATTGTGTCTCGTTCTTCGTACATGAGCTGAAATCTGGCCGTAATCGGTGCATTTAGTAGAGCTCCGGCTAACATTATTCCAAGATATAGCAGAAGAGTTGCCTTAATGTAGCGATCTTTCTGAAATCGATGAGGGAAACTAATGGAGAGAATACGATCCATTCCAAATGCCAGTATAATATAAGCCGCCACAAAGCTGCTCCAAGATTCGGCAAATTCAAGAAATTGGCATGCCATTGTTGAGGCAGAATCGAGCTTCAGACGAATTTTTCCCCTGGAGAAGTAATGTAACCCTCTACCAAGAAAATCATCGATGAATGAATTGAAAAGTAAAATGAGAGATTCAAATATACTTAACGCCATTGGGTACAGGTTATATCTAGATCGTTGCTTATTTGTATAGAAGAAGTAGAAAACGATAATGTTTGCGACCACACCGAGTAAAAAGATGAAGGGTGACACGAAGAAGCGAAAACATGCTACTATGGAGACTAAAATATTTACTACGCCTTCACATGTCATCTTAGTCCAACAGGCCAATTTTCCTTTTGGAATTAAAGCAATTAATATGCGACTTAGGACCAAATGTGCTATTTGTATGGGAAATATTTTTTCATTGGTTGGGTCTAGTTTGGTCTGTTTGATCAAGTATGGCAGTAGCCAATGGGAAATGACATATGCAAATGTCGAGCTTAAGCCCGCATCAATTGGCATAATAAACGGTCTTCACATTTATTTGAACTAGCTCACTACCAGAGGTGAAAGTATCGTTTATAGAAATAAACATGTTCCTTTGTTATTAATTTATCCTTTTAAAATTGCTTCAGCATTTTTTATTTTTTTTTTATTTTATTTTTTTTTATTCAAAGTCGTTTTAAACAAAATTGTCCTAGATTTTTTATTTAAAATATTCAAGAATTTTGAGATTTAAAAAATATCTCTCTGATTAATTATGCAAAATGTAAAGGAAATGGTAAAAAATCAGTACTAAGATGTTCTAATCCATTTCAATTTACGTAAATAGCCTTAATTTTGGGAAGAAATGAAAAAGTATCTAAACTAATTACGTTTAGCGCACATTCCTTTTAAGATAAAATTAATCAAAGAGAAAATCATTTTAATCGGTAACTTTACATCTCAATATTATTTAAAATTTTGTGTGTAAAGTTTAAGGACAAAATTTAAATATTCGTAACATTTATTTGAAATTAGACAAATCAACAATCAACTCATTATGACATTAATTCGCGGCTTATTGGTAAAACGAAGCTAGTTCTTACAGATACTTGGATGAAAATTTTTTCATCTCCTGATTTTTCAACATTCCTAATTGGCATTTCAAAACCAAGCATAAATTACTATTTCCGCATTAAATTTTCCAATCTGCTAACGATAGTAATAAGATCTGGCAAGGAAACCAAAATTGAATAATTTATTCAATGAAAAAGTTGAGAAATTGAAAATCAGGAGCTGAAATGACACGCATTTAAAAAATTTAGAAGTAACGTCTGATCGTTGGTCGATTTGAATATTAAAGAAAAGTGGCTTTACAATTCCAGCAAATTTTTTTCCTAGAAACGGATTTTTTTATAATTCAAACAGTTGCCATGCTGAAAAACACTAATTTCGAACTATGTATGAATTTGTCATGGGACCTATTTCCACCTATTTCTACATCGCATATGCGAATGGTGTCAATTTGGTCACTATGGAAAGGATTTCAGAATAAAGTTCCAGTGATATATGTGTGTGCGTGTAATTAAAATTGTACTTATGTCTGCCTCTCACCAAGTGACATTTTTAAAATATTCAGAGATGCATGGGATAGAAGTACTTTTGCGACTAATTTTAAGAAATATTATTCGTGTTATAGATAATTAGCCTAATTGTGTCAAAATGAATAAGTCTTGCAACAAAATTGGTTACCGTTGCACAAATGCAAAAAAATTAACCACATTTAATTTATCGATTTATATTTTCACATATGTTTATTAAAGCTTATTGTTAGAAAATAATTGGAATATGAAGAGCACATTTTGTTGATTTGCAAAAAGGTGCCTTTTTGCGAATATATATAAGGAGCTTGTCAAGGAAACCGGTATAATTCAAATCTCACTCTCCATATTATTTTGTTCTGCAAAAGGAGAGATTGATGTGATCCTATAAGAGCACACCGGTCTCTGATGCACTCTAATTGAGCGTTCATAGTAAATTCTACTATAAATGCACATTTTAACTTTGCATCATTACTCTTAAAATGATTTATTTATGGAAGAGAAGCAATTTTTGAAGAAGCCTTTCTTTATTATCGAGTACACTTGAGGAAGCATTTTTAACGTTCATCTTGAATTAATAGATATCATTATGGAGTCTCCACCGCGAATTTTGCTAACCACTTTAGTAACTAGATATGATCTCTTCATTTAATAGAAGTAGACCCAGAAATCGTACATGAGATAAGGTTCCGTGAAAGAGCCTTTTAAAATATAACAACAGAAGCTGTGTTAAAAAATTTTATTTTACATATATAATATGAATGAGATAATATAAATAATACACAATGTTAATCGGGATTTGAAACATTACGAGCAAAATCTAATGCAACTATCTGCACAACGTTTGGACTTACTTGAATAATATTGCTAAAAAACTTATAAATAGATGATATATGCTATAACCAAATTACATACAGTGAAAAAAATGTTTGAATATGATAGTGTAGATAGTAAGTTCTTTTAATTCATAAAAGCAATAATAAAGTAATCATCTTTCATTATTGAATACTTTAATCTGTCAACATAGCATCTAATATCTTTCTGAAAGGCATATATGTAAGTGAAATTTTTATTTAATTCATAATAATTGATTTTGCCTAAAATATAAATATATCAATATTGAATGGCTATCGAAAACATAATAAAACTTTGAAAGCTTTCTGTGTTTCCTATAACTGGAATAGCAATATATATGACTTACCAATATTGATGGCTTTCTTATCCCACTTGCAAGACTAAATATGGAAAATAAGATTACAAGCTTATTCATTAAAATAAGTTAATTTGCATTGGACACATATATGTCATGTATTTTGCAATTAAATTTATTGTGAATGCGGATATCAAACCCTCCAATGTCGGAATTGTTCATGGAAATACGCTTTATTGATGTTTGCATAAAATAAGGTCGAAGATTTCCCAAAGTGTTCACCAGTAGAAAAGAAAACCGTAAATTGTCAAAATAATTAGAAATTAACATGTCTTAGCAAATGAGTTTGACGTAAAATAAAGAAGCTTTTGAAAATGTAAAGAGGTAGGGGGCTATTAAGTATTACTAAAGGAGGCGATGCTGAATTTCACTAGTTAATTTAAAAATTATTTAGGTTCATCGCAACTCATGTAACAAAATGCCCAATAGATTCCTCAATGAAATAATGCGACAAAATGTGACACATGCATACCAGCACTACCTCGCAGTTGGATTAATTATTAACTTTCACCTCACTCAGTCTTCCTTTAGAACCTAACAAACATTGACTCTTGTCTATTTAACTGATGGATTTACGTCATAATAATAACTTTCTTCTTAGCTACGAAAATTTATGTAAAATATGGGGTGAAATCTTTTGTTTCTTTGCATATAGCACTATTTTAATTTATTGATATTGTATTAATTTAAAAAACAATAAATGATGAACGATTCAATTGTGCTTGCTTTCAACATCTACATTTAACGTTTGGTCTTAGCAAATGAGTTTGACGTAAAATAAAGAAATGTTCGTTACCGATTGCCTACAAAATAGAGGGGTTTAAAAATTTAAAGAGGTAGGGAGGGGGGTTATTAAGTTTTAATAAAAGTAGTGATATTGAATTTTACTAGTTAATTTTAAAATTATTTGAGTTAATCGCAATTCATCCAACAAAATACCCAATAAATTCCTCAATGAAATTATGTGAAAAAATGCGACATGCATAACAATATTGGATTAATTTTTAACTTCCACCTCACTAAGTCTACCTTTAGTACCTAACAAAAACTGTCCCTTGATTGTTTGATTGATGGACTTACATCATAATAATACCCTCCTTCTTGGCTACGAAAATTTATTAAAAAATGGGGTGAAATCTTTTGTTTCTGTGTACATAACACTATTATAATTTATTATAATTGCAATAATTTAAAAAGGCAATAAATGATGAGCTTACTTTCAACATCCGCGTTTAACGTTTGGGTGTACAATAGAGTATGAGGGAAACAATCGAGGCTTTTGCTGAAATCGGTGATACGATTCTTTTTAAGACCGCTCGGCAGTATAGTGACAATGGACAATGCGAAAGCTGCCAAAAATGAATGCCGGAATTTTTATACCAGCATTAATAAGCCGTACATAAGTAATATGTATGCATATATAAAGAATGTTACACTCATTTAATTTCAAAGGCAAGACTACAAAGGTGAAGGACAATTCATGAAATCAACATAATTAAAGTTACCCTCTCAACCATTTTCGTTTAAGATATTGGCCCTCTTGAAATACTCAAATGGAAGGCAAATATCAGAAGAAAAAAACTGTGATTGTAATCACCTACGCAGAAAATAATTATTCTAAGATACAAATGACATTTGATACTTCGAGCTTTATAATTAAGTTAAATAGTTATTTTTTAGACAATTGAAGTGCTAAAGAGTCTAGCTTGTTGTCATAAAACTTAACAATGAGATAATTTTAAGTGCTAGCCATTTTAAAAACCAAATTGTAATATCTGCAATAAACATTTTTAAGCTAATTTACATATTTGAAATTTTATAGCTTACACAGAATATTTAGTAAATAATGCTATTAATATCAAATTCAAGAAGAGTTTTTATTTTAATTCTGTTATCCAACCAACTTAAATTTTTTTAACTTTTTAAGAAAGATAAACTAAATAATATTTTGAACATTATTTTGATATTTAAGTAATTACGAATTGATAAAAGAGGCCTTAGTTTAGTTTTCAAAACAGAAAAATACCGTTATTGACTTGAGATTGAAGATTATTTTCCATTTTCGGAAGACTTGAATCGAACAAAATTCTAAATTTGTACATCCAAAAATTAATCCAAGTTATCAGTTTTGATTTCCGGGTCAATTGAATTAGCATTGACTGATACTAAATGCTTTAATCGCTAGAACCCTACATTATTTGTAGGAATGAAAAAACCATTCAACATCTGACGCCGTTGTATTGCGCTTGCCAAAAGAAAGCAAATTAGAGCTTACGTTTATATTTTGGCATTTCTATAACACAATTTCAAAACAGTTTTTAATATCATTTTTTGTTAAGAAAGAAGCAAAAGTCTGGATACAAATTTCTTAACTATAAAGGATGGATTTTAACTTTAATTATCTAAATATACCCTCAAAATAAAATTTCACCTCCATGCAAATAGATGTAAACAATTTTAAGTGACAAAGCACTAAAAGACATCGGTATAATAAAAATTCTCATCTCATTTAGAAAGCAATAAACCGAAAAGACGAGAAATGACTAAAATCATGGAATCAACTCCAAAATTACTAATTAAAATCTTCCAGAAATGGTTCACTTGCAGTAGGAAGAATTATTTCTGAATATATTTGCCATTTAAAGTCATTTGTAAAATTTAATTCTGTTAAAATACGGTAATCAATTACATTTAGAGATTTCTTCATACGAAATGATATTAGTGGCAGAAAAACACGCAAAACATAAAATCCAACGTAATTGTCTTAGACTCCAGCTTACATACCACACTTCCACAGGGCATTTGAACCACAATTTAGCACACTTTAAAGCATTTATATGCCCATCAGACTCACTAACTGTGGGTTGGAAAGAGTATACATACCTGCTCCTTCATATTATTTATACCTTAAATAAAAAAACAAGACTTTAAAGAGAATATTATTTCATAGGAGAAAACCAAGTCAAAGTGTTTCATCTCATCACAAATGTCTTGCTTAATTTTGAGCATTTCATTCTTTTTGCAGAGAGCTGATGTAGGTGTATACACTCTCATTGGACAATTCTTCCAATTTTATTGACATTGTGAACAAACAGTAATGCGAAAAGTCTCAATACCATTGCGATAAATTGCCGAAATTCGTCGACTATGAGTTCGATGAATGATAAACCAGATGTGTGGGAGGGGGAGGGGGGTATGTGGGTAGAGAGATAACAATAGAAATCAAATTTACTAAATCCATTTTATGTTTTAGTCGAGTGGCATGATAATTACTTTAAGTGTCGTCAAACATCTAACATGCAAATTTAAGAGCATCCTTTTCCAGATAATGCTTTTGGTCGTTTGACTAACCACGAGGGTCAGAATTGTATTCTTTGTAATCTTCACCTCCATGAGCATCTTTGAAATTAAACTGCGGTAAAGGAAACGAAACTACTAAGCAAAGTGATGGAAATAAAGTTTATTGGCAGCACAAAATGAAGAAACTTTCGATGCGGATGCGCTGACTGGGTACGGTTATTGGAAATAAAAATTTTAGTAAATTTGTATTTCATTTAAAGAAATTAAAGAAATTTGGTTTCAACTCAAAGGCATGACTTAGTCACTGAAGAACATAAGCTGTATACCAAAACCAAATACAATATTTAGTGGACAATGTTGCTCAAGGGAGCATCTCATTTCAACTTTGATGAAAGCTAAACGAGCGGAAAACAGCATCACTCAAATTAATGTCACCATTGAGACATGCAATCTTGATTGCCACTGACCTCACTCGTATGCGCATATTTAAATTGATTGGAAGTAAATATTGTTGTATGATCAAACGATTTATCCAATGGAATCCTGGACAAATCCTTAATCAATGTCTGCAATTCTGTCTGTCATTTGCTTTAATTCTGCTGATAAGTCTTGCCACCTCAATTCCCTTATAATTTGAAGGTCGAGATAAAAGAAAGGACGTTCATGGTACTTAACGGTTTACCTGGTGGTTGCTTAGCAATTGTTAGAGTGTGGAGTGAAAACAAGGTGAACTGCATTATATTTCACTTTTGTGAATATTTTTTTCGATTAGTTTCTCACCAAAAACTTCAATTTAATTAGTTAAAGTCAATGGCAACTCAATTAGGTTTCACAAGTGAGGAGATGGTGTGACTTCTCAATTGGTCATGAGATGAAAGTTAAATTGGTGTAAATCAATAAATAAAATAAGATTAAGTAAATTAAGAAAAGATATCATTTCCGATTACTTTACAATAAAAGTGAATGAGAGTAAATTGAAGTATAAATTTGTTTCACCAAGAGTAATCCAAAAACTATAGATATTTAGAATTGCTTCAAACTAATCACTTAACTTTGTGAATAAAGCGAAAGACAAAATGGCAGCAACGCAACAGCACATAATAGAAATGAAGTCGAAATTAACTAATTAATTAAATAAATTAGGACTTTGCACATTGGCCAATTATATCCACTTGGATGATAATTAGGCTGAATGACCCGATTGCAAGAGGAACTCCCTTCCCGCTCCACCCATCACAGCAACATCATTATCAAATTAAATTGAATGACAGGCAAATGGTTCAAAATTATATCAATTCTGGTGAACGTGATTCCAAACCGCTATTATTCAGTTGGTTTTAAACAACATTGAGATGAACCAGGACATCAGGAGAATTTGCTACTGATAATGATGACACCAGGCAGAAAAATGACATTTCATCTTTTGTGATTTCAAATGTTACGTCATAAGTCATATTTCTGGAGATGAATGCACTCTGTTGCTTCTCAGCTCTCAAAACCAATTTGATTGCACAAAGTTCCAGCCCATTTCACACTGCATACTTCAACTAATCTTATCAAGACCTGACGAAATAAAGCTGAAACATGAATGTGGATATCTTGGAGCCGACACACAAATCGTCTGAAAGCGAATAAAGACAAAGTTGAGGCTTCAACTATGTTGCTCATAATTTGAAAATCTACTTTATCACGTATGCGGACAGCTTTTCTCCGCTCTAGTCAATCTTGACAGTGGCAATCACTCAATATATTTATTGACGTAAAGGAAGCATAAAGATTGATTTCTAGCCACTTACGTGAACAATTCGTAGTAAATGGAGTATCTCTGAGTATTTTGGTAGAAATATCAAGTTTAACGCGTCCTTCTAATTCTGCAGCGTAGAATACAGTCAAACAATGACGAAGAGGGTGACCTAGAGTCTGGTAGTGACTAATCCGAATCAGGGATCCTCTTTCAATGATTCAAATGCAAACATGGTAGAATCTCATTTGGACGCGAAGATTCAAATCAAAAATTCCCATGATAGTTGCATTTTCAGTTCACCTCCTTACCTCACCAATGGCATTAAGAACATTTCCAGCCAAACATCTGATTTGCAGTCGTTCTGAATATCAAAAATATATCGTGAACCGTTTCAGTTGTTTCTTTCTCCCCTATTTTCACCGTTTTGCTTCTACACTTCCATCTTTTGGAATCAGAATTCAGGACGCTGTCTCAAACACATTCTCTTTGTTCGGATATCTTAGTTACCTTACTTTTGATAAGAAGACCGATTGGTCTTTCTAATATACACAACCAGCATCAACTTGTCTGAAATATGAATTCGCGATAGATTTAGAAACAGCTGATTAGTTTCACAATACTTCACTCGTAGTCGACGATCAATAAAATCACAGTTGGAAGTCAGGCTCACCTTCAATGGTTAAAACGCCACCAGAAGCATGTCATACTGCTCCCTCCGAGGCAATCAACATTGCACTAATAGTTTTGACTTTTACTACTTCAGAGACTTTTTCTTGCTGCAGTTTGACCTTTATAACTTTCACCACAAATATCATATTTTTTGCACTTAATGACAACAGTTTCAGGACGAGGCATTTATGGGCTTTCCGTTAGCTATTCATATCGCGTGTACACTCAGCGCTTCATTCCATTACTGCATCGCTTCCTTCCCAATCCACTCACTGTCTATCGCCAGGATTGAAGGTTGTCCACGGGACAAATTGGAGATTGGCATGACTGTTCACGACTTCTTGCATTAAAGGTAGAATAGCAGTGTAACAGGACTCAAAGCGTTGATTGCATAACTTGACGAAGACTGAACCTCTTCATATAAATTCAATATTGCCAGCTGAAGTTACATTGCCACTCGTGGGCCTGGTAACAATTGCTTACCGGAACAACAATGACACACATACAATGTACAAATTCTCACTTTCTTCCTCATTGAGCTCACTAACACAGGATT
Organism: Rodentolepis nana; assembly: GCA_900617975.1. Taxonomy (NCBI): domain Eukaryota; kingdom Metazoa; phylum Platyhelminthes; class Cestoda; order Cyclophyllidea; family Hymenolepididae; genus Rodentolepis; species Rodentolepis nana. The sequence goes on along the minus strand of UZAE01000161.1, from coordinate 3,035 downwards.
TCACATTCCAACTCATTTCAACTCTGCCGAAATACTTGCCAAACTCTCAATCAAGTAGAGTCACTGTGGACATATGCAACAGAGGTGGTCAAGTGACGATATATCCAACCACAGGATTGGCAACCTACATGCACTAAATGCCAGCAATACAAATTCACTTCAGTCAACTATCGTGGAAACACCTAATGGTTACCTTACTGTTTTTTTTTGCCAGTTTCGTGCAAAGACTATCCTCAAGGTCAATGCAAATTCACTTTAATGTGGAAACATCACAAGTTTAAGTAGACAAAATGGAAGAGCAATCGAACTATCTTTTCTGCTCATAAATCACTTACTGAATATGCTCTGCAAAATAGGAACTTCCAAGGTGCCTGAAAACAGACTTGATATGCTTCCATTATTTCAAAATTGACACAATGCTTTACTGTAGTTGATAAACTCAGACGAGAGTAAAGATTTGTTTAATACTTTAGTTTGTTAAGAAAACAATTTAGTCTCCCCAATGTCTACACGGATGGACTACACAGCTTGTGTGTTAATGCTCAACTTGAGATCACGATGGTCATAGTGTTGCGTTTCAATGTGAGAACCGATATTTTCACTCACTTTCATTCTGTGGCTAGAATTTTCTTGCCATAAAACGCGATTCCTCACCAACTTTGTCTCGAATTCCAATTCCAAGTTAATGTGGGTGAAATGGAGGTTGGACTTTTGGAAAACCACCACCACCACCCCCACCCCCACTCATTTCCTTATTCACGATTTGTTCTCCACTGAATAATGGAAAGAACGGAGGATTCGCTGACAGAGTTACTTCAGTCATTTCACCTGTAGCTTCGTGAACATGACACTGTCCTTTATTGACCAAGGCACAAGGATAATCTTGCTTGTATATCACAAACAACTTTCCAATGTATTCCTTCAACCCCCTTCCCCTAACAATACTATACCTAGATAATGGCAACAGTACTCATATGGATATATTTGTCACTTAAGGTGTACTACTTGTATCCACTGATGCATTTGGATACAAACCACGGCATCACACACCAATACAATACTGTTCCCACACACTATACCTTATGAATGGGGCATTTTGAAGTCAAATGGATTGGCCATTTCACAAATGCATGAAAAATGCTAATATCTAGGCCATTCATCTAGGTAAACATTTTGTTTTTGATTCGAATGAAAATTTACTTTTTCAATAATTTATTATTCCAGTATATTTTTCAAATAAATTGCCATTTCGTAATCAAAATCTAACCTACTACTTTTAACCTTTTCTTTGCATGGAAGTTATCGTAATATTCGCTTTAGCATTTTAAGAATCCTAATATACCATATTTATTTTAATTCAGTGCTCTTTTATTACCACGGTTTTTCAGAAAATTATCGATTTTTTGGTTTAATTAAATTGGGGAAGCAATTTTTTATACTGACTTTTATGGTTCTCTTTTACGGTCACTAGAGCTCAAAATTAAATTAAATTTTTAACGACAAATTATTGGTTTCTGTCTTTCTAGTGGTTTTGATCTGTAAAAATATAAAAAATTTAAATTCGCCATATGTATTTTTATAAACGCGTTAATCTTTATAGATGTTCCCAAGTTGTCGCGTTTGCGTGATGTTTAATTTTATTCGCTACAAACTTTATTCATAAGCTGCAAAAATATAACATCACGTCAATTTTGTACTTTTGGAAATAAAGCTTATTAAAATTTGTAATCATAAATAATCTTTAACAGGTTGGTCTCGCATCACTTATACATTTGAAATTTGAATGGCGAACCAGTAAATCGTGCAAAGAATTAAATCGATATTTTATGGAACAAATAGAAATTTGGAGAAAGTTTGACGCACAAGCAACGGAAAGATTTCTTGCAACTTATGATATATTTTAAACAGCAACCGAACCTGAATACTGGAAAGCATTTTTCCAAAAATTCAATATATCCATGATCCAGAAGAGGATATGACTTTAAATAACGGATTTAATAAATGTAATTATGTCTTTAGAAAATAAATATTTGTCGGTCTTGAAAAGAAATGCATTAGACTACATATATGAATTGAATTAACTATATTCCTCGAATAAAAATTGAATTTGGAGCAATTGAACTTCGGGCGAATTTAAAATGAAGATTGGTAGAACATAATGATCACTAAAGTCTTATTATGGTAACATTTTTGCAGCCTAAACGCAGATTCACCAAATGCGTTCATATTGGCAAAATTAATTAAATAATCGCAAGATCAACCCTTTTTCTTCAAGCTTTATAATTTCAAATTATTATTCCAATTTTCAAAAATATGTTTATAATCAATTACAGGAAATATAAAGAATCTATGTATATATACAATAATTAAAAATGAACAGCATTAAAACACAGAGAAACTTAGCAGAACAAGATGAATTATACCTAAAAGTAAAAGGTAAAGGTGATGCTTCAACCAAAAAGTAATATTTTATGATATCAAATCTCACCAAAATTTGTTATTTCAGAAGGTACCATTTTTGCACCTTGGCTTTACGATGAATAATTTCACCTCACTCTCTTATACTGGAGATTTTTCGTCAAGCAGTAAAAATATGACAGAGAAGATCACCTACATTTTACAGAGAAATTTCAAAAATATATAAGTCCTTACATATCATGTAAAATTATGTTTATCTAGATGAATGGCCTAGATATTAGCATTTTTCATGCATTTGTGAAATGGCCAATCCATTTGACTTCAAAATGCCCCATTCATAAGGTATAGTGTGTGGGAACAGTATTGTATTGGTGTGTGATGCCGTGGTTTGTATCCAAATGCATCAGTGGATACAAGTAGTACACCTTAAGTGACAAATATATCCATATGAGTACTGTTGCCATTATCTAGGTATAGTATTGTTAGGGGAAGGGGGTTGAAGGAATACATTGGAAAGTTGTTTGTGATATACAAGCAAGATTATCCTTGTGCCTTGGTCAATAAAGGACAGTGTCATGTTCACGAAGCTACAGGTGAAATGACTGAAGTAACTCTGT
>UZAE01000160.1:0-32547 GCA_900617975.1 Rodentolepis nana | reverse complement strand
CCCCCCCCCCCCCCCCCCCGATCATATGTTGACCTTCACTTTCTTTCGCCCACCACTCATCCCTCACACCCTAAGAGTATTATCGACGGGTCGTAAATAAACCCTTATTCTATTACTTAAACACTGTGTATAGTTCTAAAGATAAAAATTTTCGTCTTTGTCTCATTTCTATCTTATGACTATGATGGTTTAGATTTTCTAATGTCCAGCTTTGTAAACCTCCAAGCCATAGACCATTGTTGGCAAATTAACAGAATAATAACGATTGACAGTCACATAAAAATTCTGAAATAAAAGTCGGAAGCAGCTAACAACTATCTCATGGATAAAGACTGAGGTTGGGTTTAAGTAAAACATCCAGACATGACTTCTTAAGCCTTTGGAAAAACAAAAGAGAATACTTTGGATGCCAGATAATGCACATACAATCAAGTTCAAAATCTGTTGAGGTGGTGCCTTTAAGCGCTCATTTCGGACTAACTTAAGAAATAATAGAATTTCAGCTAAGATAAACTCTAAGTTAGGGGCTAACTGTAGAACTGAACTGACCGATACCCCGTGAGCCACTGAAACTCACCCACACAGAGGAAAAAATTAGTGTTTCCAAACACGTGCAAAACGAAGTCTATAAGGACTAAAAATTTCCCAACGAGAAGTTTTTAATAAGATCGTACGAATATTAAAAGGTCTGTTTAGTTTAATCGATTATAATAGGAAACAAACAATTAAAAGTGACTTTAAATGAAACTCACTTGATTTTTATTAAGTTTCCAATGACCATCGACGATGAATTTGTATTGATGTTCTCCTTCTGGAAGATCAATAATTGTATAGAAGTTCTGTTTACTACAAATAAATGAAGAGTATATCAATTGACTATTCAAGATGCTGTAGACAATGACAGCACCTAATTATAGATGAGTACATATATAACAAGAGGGAGAGATTAGGTGTCAGTTTCTTGGAAACCACCCCAATCCAAATTCAATAGGCAAGGAAGTTATTTGAAGGCTTACCTTTTAACCATAGGGATTTTAGATTTCCAACCATTAAAAGTTCCACTAATGTACACTTCCTTTCCACCTCCTTCCCATTTGAAAACGGTCGGGAGAGTTGTGTGAGCCGGTGTTTCGTCAAGAGTGTCACCAGAAGATTCAGGACTACCAACGACGTCCATGAAAACACATGGTCGATCTGGCCCATCTTGGATACGAGAATTCCTTAATTGATTCGCAATCGCCTCAATCGTGTGGCCTTCCGTTAAAATACTTACTACAGGGTCGTCATCATTTACAGCCTAGTAATATAATATAGTATAATTTCCCCATCTTACTTGAGATGCTTGGAGAATAAACTTTCGTTTTGGTGGATAATAAGGATTTCCCATAATTCCGGCACCACCTGTATAATCATCCTCAATTGAGGAACGCCTTTTTGAAGTGCCTGGGGTGTTGCCCATGCTAAGAATATATCAACGTTGGATAACGGTATGAAGGAGGCTATTCACGTCACAAAATGCTCCCAGGCCAGTCCGAACTTTCTGACCAATAAACAGTGTATGCATGACTTATAAATGATTAGCTTAAAGAATTAATCAGCAGTATTTTTTACTTTATTTCGCGTTTCAAAAATAAAAATTAAATATCGTTTAGACTATTTCAAGTATTCAGCTATGAGCTTTGATGTATACATTAACTCGCACGAAAATTAGTGTGGTTATTCACTCAAAGGAACATTACAATTTCCAGTCAAAAAACTTTCACACATTTTTTCATCAAGTTTCCGAATAATAAAAATTTTGCCTGAAACCAATCATTAGTATGAAATTTTCGTGGTGATCCTTCAAATGCCTTTCTATTAACATATGAGTATTAAATTATTTAAACCCAGAGGTTAGGATTCCCCGTTCAATTTCGCTTTGATAATAAGTACACTTTATTGTTGCCATTCAGTAATTATTACTCAACAGTTAATTAGAAATCGAGGTATATTTGCATTAGAAAGACTTTGACGCTTATTTAGTTATTGCAAATATGTTCAAAGTGCTAATATTTTTCTTACCCCATATTAAAAATAAGCCCTCATTCCATATTAACCAAAACTAGACCTATTGGAAGAATTTATACTTTCTTAAAAGTAGCCAAGCTGACTGTATTAGGTTCACATTTCTTGACTAAAAATAATTTCTTTCTGTCTTGTAAAAGTTTATCAGGTATTTTAACTTGAATCTATAAGAAACTCATAATTTAGCTCATACAAATATCATTGCTGTTTGGTGTGCCATTCCCCATCAATTTGACCAATGACTCAAGCATTTAGCAACCAAAGTGTATTCCTAAAGCGTTGAAATTGTGGGTATATTTAGTAGAGAGGAACGTCGAAACGTTATCGTGGCACATTTGATCTAATAAATTAATGCAATATCAATTATATGATTCCACTTTTATAAGTGCAAGCGCTTTTCATGAAGTTAAACAAATTTGCATTATTTTCAGTTTAAAAGTCAAATTATACATAGGGTTAAATTTGCTCTTAACGTATACTAAAATAGGCAGGAATGAATAACTGATTTGCTTGTCTTAATTTTAACCTCGTAACTTTTGTTGTGAAAAATACCAATAAGTGTATTAGGCCTTACAATTTTGAATGACCAGCAGTGGTCTTTGTAATTAACCAACCAACGTTTTCTTGCAGTGAAGCACCTAAATCTTAAAACAAATAATGAAAATTCCAATTTCTGAGGTTCATTTTCTCTGGCTCAATAATCTATTTTGAAAGAAATTATCCTAGAATTCTACAATAAGCATTTTTATTACTGGTAATATTCTGCTTATCAGATCGGCTAATGTCTTCATTTCAGTTGAATTCAAATCTCTTTTATTTTAGTTTACACATTATTTGAAAAATTGTGGCAAGATAAAAGCCACAATAAAGTTACAATTTATGTAATTAGGTTATTATAGCCCGAACCTATCATTTTGAAGCTTACTTCGAAGCGACAGCAAAAAGCCAAAAACTTAAAAATGTATTCAAAAACCCGTCTGACAGAAAATGGGGAAGATAAGACGATTCATGTTAATGCGAATGGAAGGTAGCGAAAGGAGGGGGGGGGGGGGGGGAAAGGGTAACTCAATTTAGTGGACTGCGTGCTAATAAAATATTAATAGGTAATAGTCCATGTATAAATATATAACATAAAATATTTAGTTAGAAAATATTGGTAGTTTCATAATGCCTTAAAACAAAAATCAAATAAAGGATTTTAACATAATTTTATGATATTACCACTTATATATATATATATATATATACCCGATAATGCCCATCAATAATAAAACAATCATGATACATAACGTTGTATGGCAATTTCCCCCTAACATTACTTTCTCGATTCTATCGAACAATCGTAAGGTATTATGAATATTATTTTCTAATGTAAATAATCGCCACTTATGACAATTTTCCTAAAATAATATATCAATCTCAAGAGAAAATCAAGCATAGTCGCAAATCTTATAATTTTTGATGTTCGATTAAATGAGGATTCATTGATAGTTTGCTTCGCTTAATGGCTGGTTGAAAATATGTATAATGAATATACAAGCACCTGTCAATCACCAAAATTTAAACGCAATTAATATGTTTATAATAAAATGCACAAACGATAACGCTGTCCTAATTTAAGAAGTCGTGGAATTACTGCCACCTTTTTATTGATTAACGTGACCAACTCCATTTGTCAATGAGATTCGGCGTTATGCGCCATTCCAGTGTCTAATGAAGTGATTGCATAAACAGCATACATGTTTCTGGAAAATACATCAAATCATCGGTCCAAGGCAATACTTAATCACTTCTGGGTAACTTAAGTTAAACGCACTCTTATCAGGAATGAGGGTTTACCACCCTAAGTCAATGCCTGGTGCAGAAACCCAAACGGAAGAAATAAGCAGACAGCATGGGATAACATAACCATTTTGTCTTATGGGAATACATTAGAAGTTCAGCTCAAGTCCTATTTACAAATTAAAGAAACAGACCGGTCTACTTAACAATAATTAGTGACAGCCAAAAGCTATCTAATTAATCTCCATATCCACACATAATTTGCCAACATAGAAGTAAAGTTGAGCAATAACGATGCATCTCACACCATTAAGAACAATGACTCGCAGTTCTACAATTGGAAAGCAGCAGATTACCAACAACAATTTAAGACAAACAAACCACAGCCGACAAGCGCAATGATTGAGAAAATGGGCAACAATGCATATCTGTAGCTTGAATAAACAGACGGTGAACTGAACATCGTACCACGAACTCAATAATTAGCCAACCTGACTTGTTATAGCGCAAAAAATTTGACGCTTTAAACTATAAATCCACAATCTATCTCCTTTAAAAAGTGCTATGCTTATAAATCATTTACTTATTCAGTAAAGAGAACTATTTAAGGCAACCTTCTCAGTGCCGTACAAGAGCATTCATTAAGAATGAACCAAAATACGATAACCTAGTTACTATAGCATATTATGAAGACGTTTCCAGAAACGAAACAAAACTCTCATACCAATAGAGACAGTGATATAATCCAAATAAGTATTTGCAGAATTTACATCCCAATATAATTTATTCTACAATTAATAACCATACTTCTTGAGAATGGTGTTGTAGGGTTTGATGGCTTCACGAGCTTTGCCGCGAGCAACTTGATCGGGAATAGCGTCAAAGTTCTTCTTTTTATGCCAGACAGCAGCACGAGCCTTTCGACGGGCTTCCATCTTATTGATAACATTCTCATATTTCCAACCAACTTCAGATGAAAGTCTGGAAAGGGTACAGAACTAGAAGCGAAAATAAGAACAATTAAGCGTCAAACCTTTCTGCGCTGCTTAAGACGTAAGACACGAAGAGCGGACGGAACAACAACGCGCTTTTTCTTGTCGTATGGCGGTGGAATACCCTCGAAGCACTTTAGCTTAGCGAGAGCAGTCTTACCTCGATAGAGTTTGTGGGGCAACATTCCCCTAACGGTTCTCCAGAAAATTTTTGCTGGAGCCCGATAATGGTAAGGTCCATGTGAGGGATTGGTGTTCATTCGCTTGCGAAGGAACTCGTGATACTTAACTAAAGGAACATATTATACATAATTGTGGCCTTACGCTTATTGCGATATAGAGAACCGGATATGTTAATCTCTTCGCAACGAACCACCACAATTTTTTGGCCATTTAACAGAGTTTTTGCCACGATAGAGGCAAGGCGACCAAGAAGATGACCACGGGCATCAATCACTATTGCCTAGCGAGAGTCAAATTAAGTAAGCGTAAAATGAACATGCCTTTCGCTGAAACTCCATCACGAGAAAGTAATAGTTGGCGCGCCAACTTGATCATCCTAAGAATTTAAACAATTAAAAATCGCAATGTCTAACATTTCACATAGAGTTCTTTACAAATTTGCTATGAAATATATATATTTATTTATTTAAGAAATTTATGTATGTTTTACCTAACGTTCTCAATATGAGTAAATCTAGATATATTAACATACAGGTATATGCATGTCTGAATGACAAAATTTTCAATTATTACGTTGCCATCATTTCGTTGTAAACTTGTAATGAAGAATATTAATTTTGATTTACTTACATTTATATTAATTGCGTGTTTCACACTTTTGAATTTCACAGAAAGACTAATAATTCTTTGCTCATTATGTTCGAATCCTATTTATGCAATGATTAACATAACTTTATTGGAGTATAAATTCAACTAAGGCATACTAATCATTTAAGACTCTAAACATGCTAAAGATCCGTAAGTTGCAAAATATCTCACATTCAAAATCGACGTCTGCGTGATTTATTAGTTCAATTTGAAAGCTTGCCCATATTTAGTATCTACGACCTATTAAAATTAAACAATTATTATTTTGTCAGAATTGACCGCTTAAATGCAGCCTACTTTTTATCTTGGATAAGTCATTTTTATCAATTGTGGAAAATGAAAAAAAAATAATGCTGTTTTTATGTCAATTTAAATTTGTTAACGGCTTTTGCATTTTGATTTTAATTTCGAGCGATCTAGCTACACGAAAACACTGCCTTGGATTTTTTACCCTTTCTCATGATTTTCTTTTTAACCCAACTACATCGCAGGCTAACTCGAACCCTCGGAAACCTATATTTTCGCATTAATAATAAATATGTACTAAATTTTATCTTATCAAGTTGAATTATTTTAAAAAAAACTAGATTCTAGTGTTTATTTCTTTTTTGTATCCGTATTTTATCGATATTGCCCTATTGTGCCTTCATTATAACCATTATGATTTTTAGATTTCTTTTTTTAGTTAAAGCATTCAAATGTCTACTCTTTATGGATGGGGCTCGTGTGAAGTAGGCCAATTGGGCCCGGTTTCTACAGAAGAATCAGGTGGTTTAGTTTGCCAGCCTACTGTAATTAATTGGCCTCCTCCTGGCGTTGGTAAACATCTTATCAAACTTTCCTGTGGCTATCAGCACACTCTTGCACTTGATTCTGAAGGCCTCGTCTATAGCTCCGGATCTAATGAATTTGGACAGCTCGGTCATAAACGCCAAAATAATGCTTTCGTTAAGGCATGCTTTATTATTATTTTGCTGCTTTACTTTTAATTTAGAAATTTTTTTTTGATTTCTTTCTCCTTCCTGCGTACTATTTTATGTTATATGAAAACTAGAATTCAACGATTTTCTAGTTTTGAAAATTTGTGACTTATTATAAATATTGCTTCCATCTATGTTAATGAAATAGAAATGTGTGTGAAGAAATCAAGTTATCATCACTCAAAGCCACTCGTTTTTCTAATTTCTTAGTCGTTTCTTTTTGTCGAATATAGAATTTTCTGTAATCTCTCACCCGTTATTTATTTACCTAAATTTATTTGATTTATCCATTTTACTTAGACCCTTCATCAGTTTTACTCATGTGTGAGAAACTGACCTTTTACTGTAGGTGATCGTTAGATCTTTATTATTCTCCAATGTAGTCATGTCTGATCATAAATCGCTGTTGGTGGAATTTCCAATTTAAACCAGTAATATTAGTTTACTTTCCTAATCTACCTATGACATCTACACGATTTAACATATCGATTAGTTCTCAACATGATTAAATGTGATCCTTTATTGGCTATTGACTGCATGCACTAATTTCTAATGCTATGCTCTTCGAAAGTTATTCACTTGAGGACTATCTGTCAAATATCACTCAAGAGTGTTCGAGAGCATGGTTCTTTCATTTTTTAGGTCTCGGGAATTAAAGAACATGTTAGGGATGTGGTCGCTGGTCCTTATCATAGTGCAGCAATTACAGTGACCGGCCGCGTCTACATGTGGGGATGCAACACAAATCATCAACTAGGCCGGGATGATTTTGAAGATAACGAGGTTGGACTTCTTAACTTCAATCATGGAACTATTGTTCAAGTGGGTGCTAGTTACCTTCCTTTTTGTGTTTAAAATACTTTTTCATTCTTAATAGGTGTTTTAAAATGCAATTTCTTATGACCATCTCTTAACCACAGTCATTCCAATGGGTCTACTGGATCACGTCATTAACTTTTCAATTAACCAATTAATCTCTCAATGTTTAACCTACTAGGATACAAGCAAACTTGTTGTCTCTTACTCTTTTAATTGGGCATACTCTATTCATGATATTCTTAGCAGTTAGTATAAGCGTCTCATTTTGTTGTTGCGGTGTGGTCAGAAGTCTTGTATTCAATGCTCATCGGTGCGCAGTTGGTGAGCAGAAAGGCCAATCGTACTGGTTAAGCCTGACAAATAAATGGGTGACGGATTTGAGTTTGTTACCAGGGTAATTAGATGATGCTCCTTTAGTCAAAATGGGTGTTTAAGCTTTCACAAATTGATTTAATAATTACTTATGTTCCATGGTTATATCTTACTTAAAAACTCCTAACGAGTAGTTTGATCAAGTCGTGTGTCATCTAGCATTCGAAACAAAGTGTCGTTAAGATTATCTGATACTAGAGGTAAATAAAGCAATCTTAACCCTACATTTTTCAGTATGGTAGAATGTCAAAATTAATTTTTCTAAAGCATTTTCAAAATAGAATGCTAACTGATTCTGAAAAGAAAGGAAAGTTCATCAGTAGCTAATACCTGAATTTCCCGATCTACAATTCTTCCGCCCAATAAGTATCGGCTAAACAGTTCGGGGCTTATGTAGAATTGATTTATGTATTCTTACTCATTTCCTCCCTTTAAATTAAATGGATATACATCTAGTTAGGATATCTAATGATTAGTGAGCACGTTATCCTCTCTTGTTGTCCCTCCTTTATAACTTTTAATTAATTATGCCCCCTTGAGGCAGGCCATATGCACGATTACACATCCTCTCATGTGAAATTCCTTGAAAGACCACGTATTTAGAGCTTCTGTTTTTTTAGATAAGCCTGGGTCTTGAGCACACAGTTGCCTTAACAGAGGCCTCAGAGATCTACACTTGGGGTTCAAACAGTCAGGGCCAGTTGGGTCTCGGTTATTGTTCCCAGCAACCTATGACTACTCCTCAACTGGTCGAAGCTCTTATTGCTCTACCAGTGCGACAGATTGTCGCAGGCGCTAATCACAATGTCATTGTTACTCCTAGTGGATCAGTCTACGTATGGGGTTCAAATACTCAGGGGCAACTTGGTTTGGGCGAGGCGGAATCGCAATCAAACACCCCTGTATTGTCCCGGCGATCTCGGTCTGAAAACTCACCGAATTCCAAACAGGGCATTGTTAGTGTGCCTACTCCACGTTTGCTGAAAAGCGTCAAGAGACGTGGAGTGGTTTATGTCGCTTGTGGTGAAACTCACTCCACACTCCTCACTAAAGATGGAGCTGTCTTCACGTTTGGTGATGGCAGGTTAGTATGTTTTATGATATTGAAATGAACTCACCCTGTCTTCACTGTCTTATTTGGAACGCCAGTTGCTTTCTAAACATCTATGAGCTATGCTTGTTGATTTATGGATAAACTAAAATTCTCATGACGTTTATGGTGTAGAATGTTACGAATAAGTACTGTTGTGATCACTTACTATTTTTCAGATATTAAGGAAGCTATGAGATGCTACAATTAATACTTGGTGAACTTGTGTCAAATTAACCCTCCCCCCAAATAAATATTTGCTTTTGTGCTTGCATAAACGTGTATCGTTCGAAAAACATATGCAATTAATCTGCCACACTATAAGTCACTTTTAGACTTCTGAATGGTATGGTGTATTTTGGACTTCTGAACGTTAAGTACTCGTCTGGTCAATGACAAAATAAGACAAACCTGTTATTTGTTCAATCTAACTTGTCAGATGCTTAGACTTACTCCTCCCAAGAAAGAAAATGATTGAGCTTTTTCTCTATCTTTCTATTGGTTCTTGATTGTCCTTGCCATTTGGGTTTGAAAAGCCCAATCAGCATACATTTAAAACACGTATCCATTTCCCTATACACACCTCGATTCAAGTTCTTATTTAGATTTGGACAGTTGGGCCATGGGCCGGGAATGACGTCCGTGGGAAATCCCAGGCAGGTGATGGAACTCATGGGTGACACTTGCGTCCAGTTGGTTTGCGGCCGACGGCATACTCTCGTCGTGGTATGCAATCCATTCCACTCTCCTCCTCGACCTAGACCCATTATTTTTGGTTGCGGCTATGAGGGTCAATTAGGTCAGCCCAACCTTCAGAAGACATTCCTACCGGTTAATGTTATAGGTGAGTGCACTGATCCTATTTTGCATGTCGGTTTGAGGTACACTTGGTTAGAATTTGGATAGGCTATGCTTTAGTACATTTGTCTTTTTCTTCAATATGGTATTGGTATGACATAAATACCACGATCAATGAATGCGATTTACTTAAGAAAGCGGCTAGTTTAGTATCGATATATTGGGATTTTGCAGGAAAAATGGGAGCAAAAGCCTATTAAGAGATTGAAAGGCGATGATGCGTTACATACCGGCAAGCTGAGTCTCCTCGCCACTTTTGATAAATGTGCATGTATGGATGCCGGTGAAATCTTGCCGATTTATTACGGATCCGATATTCGCCTAGCTGTCTGAAAAATGTTGAATCAGGCCACCCAAAGGGTGAAACTCGAACAACTCGCAAAATTCGTCCCCAATGTAATAATTTCATGCGAGGTTGTATTATTGGTCTTAGGACTATTTTTTTATAACGAATAGGTGAGTCTGTTTGTACTAGTCACTGCTGGGTTTGGTGTGATTATTCTGATCCGAGTCTTCCTTACCAACATTCGTCTTGTTAAGCGTCGATGCCACGCAAGTTCGCATAGGTAATCTATGTACAACCAGTTCTTCCATTTAGACAACTATGGTTGTGTTGATTTAGATTTTTGCATATGGATGGGGGCTTAAGTTATTGCTAGTTGTTCACCTCTCTTTGAGGAGCAGAAGTCTTGTTGGTAATGTTGAGTTATTTGAATCCCATCGTTAAAGTCACAAGGCAAAAGCTTTAGTCATATTCAATGTGTGTCTCACAGAGTTCAATATTTGCCGACGACGATGTGTCTGTCTAACCCACTTTAAATTTACGCTGCTTTTTCCCCCGTCTCTCCCATTTTCTGTTTCTTCCTAATTCTCTTTCATTTCTCTTATTTATACGTGCTCTCCATTCAACCCCTAATCTTCTAATTGGGAAAAGCTGCTCTTTCCTTTTTTATCCTCAAGAGGACAATTATCTTTTTGTAAGGGACACCTTTTAGTCTTACTTGGTTGTGTTCTTGAAAGCAGTTTTACTGATTTTTTATGGCTTATCTTGCCATCAAGTGAATTGCTGCTGTGTTCCTTGAATGTCTTAAGACTTGCAGTCTCCAAAAAATTACTGGTTATGGTGTAATAGTCGTAAACGCAACACACAAGATGGGTGGTGGACGTCCACCAATTCTTTTGACTGAACTGCGCTTTTATTCACAGGTCCTTGGCATTCTCGAGAAGCTTCTCCTGCTAATTTTATTACCAATTCCACGGAACCCACCGTTACTGCAGTTTTCGCGGGTGGAAATCACTGCTTCGCACTCACCCACCACTCAGGGGTGAGTGACCTTGCACTTGCATTTTATCCTTTCTCTTCTATTTTTTGTCTTTACTTTCTCAATGGCTCTTGTTTGTCGGTATTTGAGGCATTTTATTGCTGTCTAGTTGTCAAACTCTCCGTATTATTTTGTACATTGTACAAGTTCCCTTTCGAGGCATTTAGAGTAGTTAAGTGTACTAGTTAGAGGAGCTTTGGACCAAGCATTGCCATTGACAACACTGGTAACTATGTAAGTAATATGTCCGAGCTTCATTAACTAACATGCAGTTATAATCGTTTTTTCTATAGATTGAAAGGTAGTACTTGCAGTAAATTTCCCACTCTTCACCATTGATTGTTTACGAATTCTGAAATTTTATTCGAAAACTCAAATTATTATTAATTATTATGCCTTTAATAAAATGGGGAAAAGCGCACAGCATCGAGTGTATTGATCTGCAATTTGAAGATTATTACACTGTTATGAGCGTGTATCAGCACCTTATCACTGGTTTTCGAACTTCATGGCGTGACTATCACTCGGTTATTTCCAAAATGTTGAGTTTTTAATAACCTTCTTTCAATCACCCACACACCTAATCTAATTTCATAATAGATGTAGCTGTTGAAGAAGTAGGTGTCAAAATGTTGAGTTATCCTGTCGTATATAAGAATTTTCAAAGTATCTAATCTACTTAATCCTTTGAATCATTGTTTTAATCTAATTACCTATTTATTTTAAGCACCACCCTCTCTTTGCAGTTTTTATTTTTATATCCCCTTAATTTCAGCACAAAATTTACTTTTAATTTTGCAAGCAATGTATGCGCGATTATTGTTCACCTGCTAGAGAGTATTGAAAAAAAAATGGGTTGACTGGTTATTCGGAGATGGAAAGTGGAGTGAATCACCGGAAGCTTCGAGTTATACTTCTCACGAGTCTTAGCCATATGAGCCAGAAGTACATTAGTGCACCATAAAATGAGAGGATGTTTGAGAGGAGGAGGAGGAGGAGGAGGTTTTTGACTGGAATTCACGCCTCTCTTTAGCTCTTTCGCCTAAGCGATCACGAGTGTTGCTGCTACTCCGTGCACATGACCTATTTTTTCTAGGATAGATGGATTTTATTTATTTATATCAAATAGTAGGCTTTGTGATAGTTATCATTGGCCCTTTAGTTGACTTCGGGCTTCACAGAGAGGATGAACATCAGTCACAAAGAGTGGGGGGAGAGGGAGGTGGGGGGGGGGGGGGGGGGGGGGCAGAAGTGAGATTCACAGAGGTAAAAGAGACAGACACAAAGGTAGTGAAAAAGGTAATGTAAGATGAGTACTGTGGAAGTAGTCGAATATGACATGCAGTCAGGTCATGGTAGTTTGATTTCAGAAGTCAACTTCCAGTTTATAGACTTTTTTTGCTGTATGTGTATGGGTTGCCCAGGATGCACCACGTGGAGATAATTCTATCGCGCACCCCAGATCGGTTATATAATTCCTTAAATCATGATTCTCGCTTTGTGTCTTTATCCTACTCCTTCTCTTTTAAGTATTCTTCCCCTTACTGTTCCATTTCCAATGAGACTACTTTCAAAATGTTTGTTAACCTCTCTTTCTTTCACTCAGCAACGATTATTGTTGTTGGTCATTAAGATTTCAGAATTTCGTATACTTTCCATAGTGTTTTGAACCTTTGAACTTCGTCTTGTCTGCATGCTGCCTCTAATTTTTTAGTGTTGGTGATAGGTTAGCGCGTCTCCGCCTTGTCACCTTCGCCAACGCGACAGTTACTGGAAAATAAATGGACCATACACTTATCTTCACCTTTTTACTGTTCTCATGTAAAGAATCTCTCATTAGGGGTTGCAAAACAAATCTGTTCAGCTACTAGACTATGTGTCTTAATAGTACCAATAGTTTTAAATAATTTTGATCAATACAACTAAGTACTTGCCTTGTCACAAATCTATTCGGTTTAATTTTGTGCATAGTTCTCTTGTTGGTCAATTGTATATGGAACTTTAGGAGAATGACCAACAGCTTGGTACATGTGACTTGATTGTGACTTGGCAACGAGAAAGTTAGCCACTTCGATCGGCCATTTTGCTGAGCCTTAGCGGGGGGTGGGGGGGGGGGGGGGGGGGGGGGGGGGGGGTGTGTGATTCTCAGTCTAATGCTAGAAACTAGCTAATATCGATCAAGTAAGTTGGTTGGTAAAGTTTTTTTCTATTTGGGGTAAATTTTTATCACAGGGAAAGAGAGTGTTATCTGTGAAAAAATAATTAATTAATTTGCTACTTAGGGACCACACTAGTCCCTCATTTACGTGTATTGCTTGTATTTTTTTATATTTCCGAGCTCTTTTCAACTCAATAGCTCTTTTTGGCACTCATTTTTAACAATTCCTTGTTCATGACAAGGTCGTAGATCTCCCTTATTGAGCCCTTCCATTTTGTTTGAAGTATTCAAAGCGTTTCTACATTCTTAATTAATGACCAAATGCTGTCTAATTTACTGGTCACAGTAGCCACATTCGATTGAATGCTACTTCTCGTAAA
This sequence comes from Rodentolepis nana, assembly GCA_900617975.1. Classification (NCBI taxonomy): domain Eukaryota; kingdom Metazoa; phylum Platyhelminthes; class Cestoda; order Cyclophyllidea; family Hymenolepididae; genus Rodentolepis; species Rodentolepis nana. The sequence goes on along the minus strand of UZAE01000160.1, from coordinate 18,899 downwards.
ATTTATTCACTTTGAGACGTTATTCACTTGTTTGGTAATTATTTACTCTCTCTTGATTTGTAAACAATTAAGTAAGTAACCCCCTCTCCCCAGGCACACTATTGGCTTTCGATTAATTCTTATGGCTCACTGAATCGTCGCATTCACGTGATGGCTTCCTTGGGCCCATAAGTCAACATCACGTTCAAGGGTTAACTTTAGGTCTCTCTTAAGTCCCTTAAGAGAAGGTAGTTGTAGTTCACGTCCCTTATATGCATCTTAGGCGTTGATCTGCGTACCTTTCCTGAACAAACTTCCAAGTTCAGCTTATTTTCTTTTAACCTAAGAAGGAATTCGACAAGGTTTATAGGAAGGGCCTTTCATTCTCATTCATACTTCCAATATATCTTGGAAGAGACCTCCACTAGTAACTTATTCCACTCACTTTAAATTGGGGAAGCTGACTTAGACATGAAAACCATTAGAGATAACTTCCGAGCGTTCTTATTACATATAATCTGAAATTAGATATCAGCAAAATTGTGTGGATATGTGCTGAATGGAGACAGGAATACGTGTTGAATCCATGTTTTCGTCATCTTTTTCTGTATTCTCTCATAGCTCTCATGTCCACCACTAGCAGACTTTCGAAAATGGCAGCCGTGCCACTTGAGTAACATTGCAACTATCAGCGAACCCCTTATCCGACGGTACATCAACGGTTTCACAGATCACCAACTCAGTGCCTCGACTCGAAGACTTTCCTCTACTTCTAACAGTGAACCCCCGGACATATCTGAGGCCACATACTGCTTGGAGCATTACTCTATGAAGTCTGCCTTCAAGAGACTGGAAGTTGCCTTCGGGTCTATTGGTTGTCTTGCCTCTAGCTTGTTGTTGAATAAGTAAGTAATGACGAAAAATTCCAAATGTTTTTACCAATATTAAAATTAATGCATTATATTAGTTCATTTATTTATTCACATTTTTTTGCTCAAATATCATATAGCATACTGTTCAGATGGACTAATGTTGCTTAGTATACTAGGAACTATTTTGGCTAAATAGAATTCTAATACGTTTCTGTGAAGTATAAACGTATATTGATTTCTCTTCTGGGCTGAGGTAATGGCTTGTGGATTGTTAATAATAAGTACTTTATTTAATTTCCGTTTCAAAGAGACCTAAGATGATAAAGAGAATATTGGCAGTGGCTCCGAGAATAATGAGAAGCTTCCTTGATCCGAGCTCCCAGCTACACTAATGAAAATGCAATGAGGCCTATTTTATTGTAGCGGCATCATTATCATCATCTTCGTATTTAAAATGCTGACTGAAACAGTTCCATATGATTTCTCACCCCTCCTTTTTTTGCAAAATCTTACAGCATCCGTCCACTAGGAAAAGAAGCCTATCATTTGATTGATCATTTATGAGAGTTAGTGATGATGTCTTCTCATATTTGATTTGAAAAGGGTAAGTGACACGTAGGTTTAACACTTGTAATTAATATTTTGAGAGCACCTTATTGATGTTCAGTAATGCAAAAAATAGATTTCTTTGTGTGTGTAGGGGGGGGGGGGGGCTCTTTATCACAAGCTTATCTAACACCTCTTTGCCACCAAGATTGAAGTGTCTCAATCAATTATTTTTTGTTCTTACAGATTAAAGGGCTTTTAGCTTTTGGTAAATGGGTTTTCAATGGTATTTTGGGTAGTATCCAATCTTTCTTTGTAAATTAGCTTTGGCGGCAAGATCTCCTAAAGGAACCCATTTTTTCAGTTTTCACTTAAATATGCACTTCTGTTCTATTGTGTAGGCTTTACAATTTCCGTCGAACAATGTTCTGAAAGACATACAATCCATTTCGTCTATTTTCGTTATACAACTTCGGAGTAACAGTTCTAAAGGATCTGTTCGATGAATAATTCTAGTAATTTTGCCCAAATTCTGATCGAAAGCTCATTCTGTCTTGTAATCCATCTAAGTGTTGCATGCTGTGTTTTAGCTTTAACACTATTCTGTTATAGAGCATCATCGGCTAGCTCTTTGTCATACAGTCTGAGCTAATTGTTTGATCAGAGATCTCTCCTTACATCTACAAGGTTTAATTATATGTCGGTTTCATTGGAGCTTTGCCCAAAATTTTCTTCTGCTCTTTGAATACATCGTCCACACATTCAAGATGTCTCAATAACTTGACCACTCGCATCCTACATAATTGAAAATTTGCCGTTTTTCGTATTGATCCAAATGCTATATGATGACCTCATTTCATCCTTCTCTAACGCCCTTCAACGTAGAAAGTGTACCGATCGAGTTTCTGAAGCAGCTTTTTGTGATAATAAATATTTTTTCATGTGTTCCCCAGTGCAAACCGCAGTCATTACAATATTGGTAAGGCCGACCACGGAATGGACTTGGACTCTGCTCAGGCGCTCCAAACCGACCTCTTCTTGGTTGCTCCAGTTTCAGATGCTCGTTGTCTCATTCGTCCCTTGCTTGAGGCCATTAGTCGACCCCGCTCCAATTTCCCTGATCTTGAATGCCTGAGAGTCTTTGTCTTCCTTGCCGTTTCCCCATTGCTTGACACCCCCCGAAAGGATACCTTTAACTTGCCTGATAGTTCTGTCGAAGTTGGCACTGGACCTACCACACATTATCCCACAGTTTTGGCTGGATATGCAATTGGATTTGTACTATCTGCCTTCGCTCGCGCCGTCTGTCGACTAGAGGGAGTTCCGCTATCAGTACTGGGTAAGTAACACTTCTATCTAATCTTGCCATGTAAGGCTGAATAATGATGTAGCAGCTTCGGGTGGATTTTATTAGTTAGTAGTGCTGCTCTTGTATGCTGCTGTAATTCCATGAAGTCTTATTTTCTGCCGCCGTTATTTACCTTTCCACTAGATATCTCTAGTCTGAAGTTGATTCATATCCAATTCACTTTATCAAGTAGACAAAGGCTGCATAAATGAATGATATAATCTATGTCTTGGCTAAATTCATAAGAATGGACTACTTGGTGACGGCTCGTGATAATTGATAATCCCAGGCTTAGACTTCTGTTTACTGGCTTCCTACCAGTCTCATTCTTAATTGCTTATAATTGTTGGATCAGAGTTTAGCTTGAAGTGGGGAGTAGCTCGTTCTCTAATATTGGCTATCACTAATATTACTGGGAGTCCCTTCTGGCTATAACTTTTCGGATCCAATAGTAAGAGAACAAAAGATTTGCAACTTGCGACACCTCTTATTTATGGAGTTCATTTGTTTATGTAGTTTTGAATATGTGAAATTTGTTGGCTGCCTAGTTAGCCAGTGAAGGTAGCAAAGGGGGGGGAGGCGGGGGGAGGTATGGTATTGGCAGAACAGTGATCGAGTGCTGCTGCTGCTCGAAGTATTAACTACGTTCGCAAATTTGTATGATTTTTTGTTCGGTGCATGAAAATGTACCTCATTCTGTTTGTGGCTGTTAGATTCGAGCATTTTATGCGTTAGTCATATCCGATTGCGTATGGTTTTACAAATACGCCTGCTTTAATATGTTCCTTTTTTGTGCACAAAAACTGTTGCAAATACCTCTGGTAACTTAATAGCATTTATGGGAATGGGGTTACACATCAATGCCTAAAAGCCGTTACTCAGTGTTACTTTTTCAATTAGCACAAATCAAGTCATTTCAGAAGTACTTATCGGTTGAAAGGGTTTGCTTGTTATTTACTCCTTTACTTTTATGTGCGTTATTTAACTTATTAGCTAGTAGAAGTGCGTTATCCAGCACCAACTGTACATTTGAAAAATTTGTTTCTGAATTTCATAGCATGATTACTTTGCTGTTGATCATAAATCACTACGATTTCTAGAAAGTTCTTCTGGTGGGTGGGAGGGGGGGGGGATCTACCACGAGCCATTTTCTGGTACTTTAAAACCTTTTGTATCGACGTCTTTTTGCAACGCAAATGTTGTTTTATCTAGTCATACGAGTATGATGAAACACTTTCTACGCTAAATACTTTAGGAGATTCCCATATTGTTTTGAACTACGCTCATACAAAAATATCCAGCTTAAAAATAGTTTTCGAAAATTGCAAAATCAATGGGAAATAGTTGTGCTATTTTATAGTATCATGTGCATAATAAAAAACATGACTAATCGATAGTTTCTCAAAGGTAACACTTTTAGACGTCTTATTTAAAAATAGCTATACCTAAATCTGAAAATTTCTATTTTTGATCAAGCTGTTTTTAAAAATCATTTAGAGCATTAATCCTGCACATTCGTTTGTTTTGTCTTACCTCACTCGAAAGGTGTGTACTTTAAGAGAGACACTCCAAAATAGTTTTATCGCTTTTTCATGAGAACACTCATTTTATTACCCTCTTCAATTTCCTCCCACTCACCGCAGATTCCTGGTTCACGGACTTTCAGCCTCGATTTTTCCGTCGTTTGGTCGCCGTAAGTTCTTTATCTAAAGTCTCTCCCCCCCCCCCCCCCCCTCGTAATTATGTTACTCTTCTTAACACTTCTTTGCCTTTTCCAGAATCTTACTAACTTTGTCGCCTTCCGTTACTGTTCTGAGCACCCAGTGGAAGAGGTCAATGTATGCCGATTTATTAAATAATTTGATGGGTTATGTGGACTTATTATTTTCCCTTTTCCCTAAAATTAGTGCTTCAACAACCAAAGCGCAACACACGCATCTCTTGAACTACTTAAGCGTCTCCATGATGTAGGTGTGATGTCTTTTTCTCAATTTTGATTGACTATGAGAGTTTTTAGATCCTCTGAGTTGCACCCGATGCTTTGTAGATAAACCAGAAACGAACGGAGCGAATTAGCTACATGGCATTCTACATTCCCGAATTGACAGACAGGTTTAACGACAGGGGGTTTGCTAATTGGTTAATACAGCGGCATTCTAATGAAAAGGTAGCCTAATTTAGTCCCGTCTCTACATTTATCTACGTTTCAATTCTCTAACCAATTTTTGATTATACCTTATAGCAAATTGATTCATTCGCTGGACAGTGCCCACCCCCTGTAAGTTGATTATGTTATTTTAGTCTGTTACTTACCTTCTCTTCAACATTTTTTCTCTACTTTTCCCCTATTCTATGCACATTGATACATAGGTTCCACCCCGAACAAATAATTCTAGAGGGATATCGGTAACCTTACCTTCAACTTATTGCACATTCTCTAACAACTAAACGCATCAAATGCCTAACTGCGTCACCCCTATCGTATAATAAAAGATTTCTGGACTTTAACAAGCATCTAGCTATAGATAGGAAAGCTGATAGTGAAATTATCAACTGTAAGACTGGCTGGCTGACATGCCTCTGTTGTGTTGTTGTGTTATTATTTTCTAGCGCAGGTTTCGCATTTGGCGTTCAAAATCAGTTCCCCCCAAGCCGGCACACAATAACAATAATCAGGTAGGCTAGGCATGTCACCATATATCTAAACTCCAACCCCCCCCCCGCCCCCCCCTTCCTTCCACCCCAATTTCTACCTCTTTCCAACACACTTTACTCTGCAAGCTGCATACATCTCCTTTGCATCGCCCCTCCCCCTCTTTTCCCATCCTTCTCCGTCTCTGTTGTGGCATTTAACTCTTGTTGTTTCTAATGATTCGAATATGTAATTACTATAAAACTGTGACCCTTAGTAATAGAATGTCAAATCCTTAACAACAGTTTTGTGTATATTTATACTGCCATCATATCCAGCCGGCCCACAGTGGTATCCTCAGAGGACTAAGAGTTGGGTGGAGATCAAGATATTTTCTTGAACTGCATTAAAAAATAAGAAAGAGAGGGAAGTAAGGTGGGCATGGGAAGTAGAAAAGGAGAGAGGCTAGAAAGAACACCATCGAACAATTGGGACAAACAAATGTGTTCGATATGATACTACATAATCTTTTAAGCGTTTATTATATTCTATTGTAGTTATTAACTGTGATATCACACCGTTTTCTTACCTTTTTATTAGTCCTTCAAGTGAGGAGTCACTTCTAAATCAGAGGATCTCAGTTGACGACTGGAACCCCATCAATACCTTAGTTTACCATTTCACTTAACCACGGATTCAAATTATGCATATTAGTGGCCAGCCAAGTTAGACTCTAAAACAATAGTTAACTCATCTCTAAAGGGGCATTATCGTTGTATCGATTATATTATTCTATCCAACCCCGTATTTCAGAAGGCGGCCATGTTTGAAAAACTGATTCCAGTGGTTTGCTCATGATTTGATTAATCTGAAACCAGGCACTCCTCTTATTCCTTTATCTTCGACTAATCATTGCAAGTCTCCTTTTAAAACGGACTTCAACACCATGTACATCGATCTCTTTTTAACTTTAGAACTTCACAATATTCGATTATCCCTTCGTTTTCGATGTGGCTTGCAAAGCGAAGATGCTTCAGACAGAAGCGAGATTGATGCAGGAGATGGCAATGCAAAATTTCTCCAACGCAGTTCTTGGTACCACACTGACACGACTTCTTGGACCCATACCGCAGACTTACCTTACGCTTGAAGTCTCCCGCGAGAATCTAATTTCTAACACATTGGATTATCTAACTTTGCGTTCGAAGGCTGACCTTAAACGTCCTCTCAAGGTTTGCCACTTTTTGTGCACTTTCTAGTTTCTATGGTCTCGATTTCATTAATACTCTTATGGTTTACTAAACTCCATTTTTAACTAGGTTGTCAATTTGCAATCATAGTGTTTAGTGTTACTAACTATTGGCTACAAAATTCTCCCGAAATAGTGGATCTTAATTTGCTTAGGATTATGGATGTGAGTGAATGTTTACTGTTCTCTTTTGTTAAGTGGAGGTATGAATGGCATTTCTTCATAGTTTCTTTATTACGGGGTTTTCGACACTTTAAATCACTGAAAGGATTGAATCAATTTTCGTTCATAACCCCCTGTTATCCTTAGACGGGTTTGTCCAGTTCTTTAATAAAAATGCATTTTCTCAAGACATCACCTTAGTAATCCAAATCAAGCATTTTCCGTACGTTCAATCGAGCATGCCAAGAATGCACCCGTGTAATGAACTATCCATTAATAATTTTTTTGCGCTCTGACTTTGACAAGTAGGACCACCAGCGCGGAATCCACAGCTATCGGTGGTGATCAGCAAATTAGAAATGTTTCTCCGTATTTCCACCATTTCCTCAGTAGTGGACTCTAAACTGTCTTCCATATTTTTTTTCTTGAGTCCGCGTAACTTGGAGGATTATTAGGAGCAACTGAAAGCTATAAAAGGTTTCTTGCTTCTAAGGCTGTCTCAATTGAAAATTGCCTGTGAAGGTCCCGTTAAATCTCCCAATTTTTTGGCCAGTTGTTTCATCTTGTTGGAATTTCACTCCTGATAAATAATGAATCAAAGGAGCGCGAGATTAAGACCTGACAATGAACTATGGAGGCATCGATTGAAAATTTCAATCTAATGACCACCAACCAATTACTGCTTCTATATACAAGGAGGTCGCTTTTTTCTCATCATTTATTTTGGTCCAAAGAAGTTGTCGTTGTTGGTAAATTAAAATTCCCCGATTTGATATTTCCCGATTGAAGAAGGACTTGTCCACTATTGGTGTGGTTGCCAATGTACCCATCTGCTAAATCATATGTCACGCGTTCTGTCTCTATCACTGTGCATCCAGTGAACGGCACAGCCAATCGCTTCCAATAATGCTAGTCTTAAACGGCCAAGCAGGTTTCATGTTGAGAAACTGGACTCAAACGGATTTTGGTTACCACCGAGAGCGTATCTGTTAAAGCTAATGTCGAAGCTCACTTGATTCTGTTCTCCTTGATTCTTATGCCAAGACCATACCATGATTGAAGGGAGATCATTGGCACTTATTTTCGCCGTTGGAAATTTTTGTAAATTTCTCTTTGTCGACACCTCACGCTCCTAACGAATCTTCAAACCCGTTTTTACATTTTGGATCCAAAATGATTATTCCAGTTTACACCGTAAGCGATTCAGAGCAAGTATCTTTTCAACTGTTATTCCAGACGCTTCAGAAGTCTTCGAACTACTCAAACCTATGGATAAACAACCTTTAGTGAGAGATATTGTTTAAAAATGAATACTTTTGTTGTCGACTAATCGGAATTTCCATATTTATTAAAATATGTGAAATAGTAGGATTTTTGATTATACCTAATCTATGTGTAAAGCTTATCATCAGAGGAATATAGGTTATTCCCTAGTTCTGACTTTTGCTGGTCACTTTTTAGTGGCAAATAATGGTAATGGTAGTTTGAAAAAGCTTTTCGCATCGTTCCAATTAAGTGGAAGCCCCCATTCAAACCATAGGGGATTTACAAACCTTTATATTCCATTAAACGTCTTTATGCTAGACTATAGGAAGATCAGCGCTAGCTAACGTCTTAATCATATTCATTGGTTATTTGTAGGTTCGTTTCGCTGGCGAGGAGGCGATAGACGATGGTGGAGTTTTGAAGGTACATTGAAATGCCATCTACGGCCTTTGCAATTGCTTGTACATCATGTGATTTTATCTCACCTCTGCCTTTTATAGGAGTTCTTCATCCTAATCATGCGTGAGATTCTAAATCCGGCTTATGGTATGTTCAAAGTATACAAGGATTCTCGTATGCTGTGGTTCAACGAAACGGTAGGCCTGCTTTGCTTGTTATTTTATGGAGTATTAGCGAGTTGGTACTTCTTATTTGACATTTTCGCTAATAGAACTTTGAGTCTCCCCATATGTTCGCCATGGTAGGAGCTCTATGTGGTCTAGCCATCTATAACAACAATATCATCGACCTCTGCTTCCCCACAGCACTTTTCAAAAAGCTCCTAGATGAGGAACCAACGTTGGATGATCTTAAAGAATTGGATCCAACAGCGGGTCGATCGCTTCAATCCCTCCTGGACTATGAAGGCACAGATGTGGAGGATGTGTTCTGTATCAACTTTGAGGTGATGTTTTCTCCATAGCGCTCTTTCCTTCATCGAGGTGCTATTTGCTTATAATCTTGCATCTTCGTGGCTTGATGGCCCGTGATTCTCTTATCTCTTCACAAAGTGAGGCATTTTTTTCGTCTACTACGCATGCATGATTGATTACATCATTCGGTTTTACTGATGATCTTAGTTCTCAGTTTGAGCTTAATAGAGATTGTCTTATTATCTTATTACTTTATTTCCAAAGTTTTAATTTATTATCTAGAAGACGTGCCGTATATTTGTGTCATCGAGTGACTATTTTTTAAACTCAGCCATAGAGTGAAATGCGTTTATTTACTTATTTGGCCATTACTATTGATACCCTCTAGAATCTCAGATTCTGTACGCAAGTTTACATTGATGGTGAACTCTAATTGGTTTGCAATCGTGCCCTCCTTTGGTTTAATTATAACTACACTTCCATTCAATGATACATTTTTTCTCTATGTATTCAGACACTCTAATTAACTTACACATTCTTCTCTCTAACTTCTCTCCTTACGGTTTTAGCCCTTCATAATAGGCTAAGGCACGATTCAGTAACGACGTGAGCGGAAACAGAGGGGTCACGGATTAGATGCAAATTGGAGTATGGTGCTGTTGCCTCTTTGTTCAGACGAAGTTTTGAATTATAATTAGATGATCTACCTACCTTTAGGGTAATGTGTATTAACAAAAAAGGTAATGTTGACAAGGTGGAAAATATGCTTGCGACTGTTTCCTATGTAGTAGTTCCAGCTAACAATGCAAAATTCTTGTAAAAGGAGAACTAGTGGACAACTTTATGGATATACGCACTTGATATGGTAGTATCCGGCTACCTCGAACAAAATGTGCGTGCTGTACAAGACTATTCACTGGTTCGAATAAATAATTTAATTAATTAACGTTGCCTTTAATGTAAAAGGGAAGAAAACATAAAATAGCATTTTAATACTGTAACTAGAAAAATGTTTAATGATTGCCTTGCTTCCTCGTTTGACTTCAATCTCCAATTCGTCTGAAGTTTTCCCATTTTTCGACAAATCGATTTAGAGAGTCGTATGTCTTGTTTTGAAGTTTTTTTCTAAAACTTTATTCGAGTGATTTTCTTCCCGCAATACGTAACCTAATCCGTTTTCTATTCCAAGTCCGTTTGGTATCATTTACTCGAGTTTCAGCGATGACTTCTCTTTCGTTTGGCCGCAGTTTTAGCCTCTCTAGAAGTGATCGATTCGGAAATCCTGAACAAATAGGAATAAGACCTCTTTTATGACTTCTCGCCGGTAGATGGCTTGAATTTTCTTCCAATTTGTACTTCTGCAAGCGTGTTACTACCCACCTCCGATGAAGATTCCTCCTGTTGGTTAGTAGGAACCCTTTGAATCACTTCTTCTATCAATCCATCCCATTTTTCTTTCAACGTAGACCATTCGAAAGTGTTTATATATTGCTCATTTTGGGTGCTTGACGTTCTAATGCTGTGTTACTAGTTATTTGTCTGCAATATTCTTCAAAGTGAGGTGAACAGATTTTTTTCTGGTGGCCTTGTATCCGAGTTTTTGGAGGACCGTGTATTGTGAAACTATGGTTATACGGGTGTTGATGGTCTCTGCGGTGTTTGCTAACCACTTGGAATGTAACTTCACCAGTATTACTTAGGCAGTGCCGTTGATAGGACAAGGAGTATCAACAAGCACCCTGCTTCATGATGTCTTCGTTGGGGGTCAGTGCATGTTTTTTACTTGACCGCAACATTTTGGCATCTGAGGCAGTGCTTGAAAAGCAGTTGTATGCCTTTGTCCTTTGGCTGTTTTTTCTTCGATTTGCTCTTGAATGACTACAGAGGAATTGGCGTGAAACACTGCGTGTGTGCAGCCGATAGGGCAACTTATTAAACATTGAGCAGGAGCCAACTGTAAGTCATGTCTTAGATCCAACAAATCCCTTTTACGCATGAAGAGATGTCCATTTTATTTGCGCAAATTTTCTGCTGAATGAATCTTTTACTGAAGCAAGAACATACAATCAGCTTCTGTATAAAAAGCTTTTGCGGGAAAAAACAAAGGTGCGGCGTCTCATGAGCTACCGTCAATGTGTTGTGTGCTTTACTTTTTATTATAAAGTGATTATGTTATTTCCAATTGAAAGTCAGCCTGTTTAATATTTCTGCGGTAGCTTAGATCTGTGACTTAGCGAGAGCTTCGTTTTATCGCCTTATACACGATTTACAGTCTTTTTATATTCTACGTCAATTTAGCTTTTATTTTATTAGTCTATCGATTAGTCAGTAATTTGATGGTGGGAAATTTTCATTCTCCAAGTACGTGTGTTCATCAATTTTTTTCGGAGTGGATTGACTTAGCTGAATAGCCTTGTTAATGTAGTAAGAATTCAGGTTATTGCTTATTGGTCTAACGAATGCTTTTTTACATTTTCTCTAGATTGCCGTAGACCACTATGGGGTAGTGGAACGAGTGCCTCTCATTCCCAATGGATGTGATATCCCTGTGGATCATGTCAACAAGGAGCTCTACGTGGAAAAATATCTCGACTTCCGCTTTAATCGCAGTTGCAAGGATGTCTTTGAGGCATTCAAAAAAGGTTTCTTCGACGTCTGCTCGGGCTACGTTATTCGCATGTTCCAACCCACAGAACTGCATGTAAGTTGCCTCTAACAGATTTCTTTAACCAAGTTTCTAAGTGATCAAATTATTTGTCTTTTTTCAAATCAATTTAGATCAGTTTGAGTGTTTTGTGGAACTCAGGACAGTTGAATCGATATTTAATTTGTTAGAGGCTTTTATAAGATCCAATGAAGTAATGTAAGAACTTGACTAATTCTATCGGCTTCTATGGCATACTCAGTGTACTAAGCTTAGCATTGGCTACAAAATTCTTTCCAATACGGGTGAACTACAGCTATTTTGATGAGTCGTTTTTCGATACATTATTGAGTTATCGCCCTTCTAGTCGTTCGCAAACTTCAGCACAAGCAAGGCCATTAATAGATTCAAACTTAATCATTGAAAATTGCATAAGAAGAGCACAAAAGTCACTATCACCTGAAAGTATAATGGAAGAAGAGTGAGTCATTTCTGAATGAAATGGGGCTCAATATGTGCCAGCTGTAAGACGATAGTCTGTGAATACATAGGCTGTCAATTCGTATATTATTTTGATTATATCCACAATTACTTTTCTTTTTTTTAGAGTATGGTGGTGGGTTCGGATGAAATTGATTGGCAAGAGCTTCGGAAGCACACCAATTACAATGGGGAATACTGGGATCGTCATCCGATTATCCAGTGGTTCTGGGATGTTTTAATCAATGAGTGTACACTTCAAGACAAAAAGAACTTCCTTCGATTTCTCACTGGCTGTGATCGAATGCCCATCTTCGGTGTCACTGACGTTAAGGCGAGTCTCGAAAATTTTCCGTTTAATCTACTCAATTCAAAACAGTTAATCACTCTTTATTAAGGCAGGTGGTGCAGCGGTTAAAGTGCTCGCCTGCGAAGCTAGAGGTCACTGGTTTCGCGTCTGTTTAATAGTGCACATCCAATGACCTGAATGGCAAATCACAATGATTACACTTGGCTAGTAAGGGGTGTGGCGAAATTCGAAAGAAATACTACCACTCTGATATGTTAAATTCATTTTTTATCAACATGCCACACCTGAAAAGGTGTATCAGGTGGCTAGGTACTTTGATTACTTCTAGTCGACAGAGACGTGTCCTACATATCTTCCCGTAGACATTGCTATTTTTGAGTTACGCGAGATTGAATCGATTCTTTAGTTAAGTCTGTGAACACAATAATTTGGGGAGTAAACTTTACTGATTGCTTCTTTTAAAGGAAACTCTGGTGGCTAAAACCGAGACTATTTAAGTTCTTTTATTAACCAGAGAATCGATATTTAGCTTCCAGGGCTAAGTTAAGTGGCTTTAAGGTTGCAAATCCAAAATATTGCAGTGTCTCCTGATATCTTTTCATAAAAGTCATCATCCAATTTTTCAAGCGATTGTCCTCAAGTACTTACAGATGAATGATAGACGCAATATAAATAAAATGAACAGTGTGGCGCAGTTGACAGTATGCGCTTCTGTCAGGCCTGTTCTCATAAGCAGAAATCTGGAGGCATGAACGAGCATTCATATTGGCTAATGTGGCAATAAAATGCACGAGCCTTGCTAAAATATCTGTTTACTCTAATTCAATGTTTGAAAACTTCTCGGTAATAGATTAAGGATGTATGATGGAGATTTATTGGGCATTCCTAGTACTTCTTGAATTTAATCAGCTCGGATTTTTTTTTCAAGTTCAGCTGACTCGATTTATTCTATACTATTAAACAATTTGTTTTCTTCTTTAGATTACAATTCAGCCAAATAACAGTGGGGATGAATTTTTGCCAGTAGCACACACCTGCTACAACATTCTCGACCTTCCAAAGTACAGCAGCAAAGAGATTCTCGCAACTAAATTAAAACAAGCCATTGAAAATACTGAAGGCTTTGGACTTGTTTAGATAAACATCTTAATCACACTAAAGACGCTCATGCGTGGTTCACATACTACCCTGCTTTCCCATCCCCCTCCCTCCCCTCTTGTACGTGCTTAGAACTCCAAGATTTTTATAGCAGAAATGAGTTTTGCTAATAAACATATCTGGAGAGAAAAGGGAGGTACCTCTTTCATGGCAATGCATCCTGAGTGGATATGAGCTCGAAAATTTATGAGTTACCAACTATTAGAAAATGCTTATAGCGAAAAAATGCTGAAGGGGATTAATGTAGCTTAAGGAGATTTAACTTGAAGTGAAAAACAGACATGAAGTGAGTTTGGGAGAGTAGGAATGTAAAGTCTAAAAGTATGCGTTCTCAAAGTTTCATTTTCTGTCTTCCAGAAGCGGTATAAAGCATGGCTACTAGTTCTAAGGAGTGGTAGTATTAATAAGGCAATATATTTTCAGTAAAGGCAAGTCACCAATGAAACAGGCGTAAAAATACATTCGATCCAATCGATGACCTCGAAACCTGCTTAGATGACAAACTTTTGAAGACCGCGGTTAAAGTATTCCACCAATAATATTATTTGGAAAAATTTAAATGCCGATTCACCTTACCTTAGAAATTGAAATGATTTTAGTATCCGAAACTCAAATTTAATCCCAATATTCAATAAGTTGATATTTATATTGAGAAGTTTTAATGGATTTTTTTTGAAAATGACTAACTTGGATTGTTAAATCGCCACCAATAAACTTACATCTAAAGAATCGTGGTTTTATATTCTGATAAATTTTTTTTTGAAAATCAATTATTTTAATCTAACTATTGTCAATATGTTGGTTTTAATAATAAAAGGAAAGATATTTATAATTATTCAAATGATATACATGAAACGCATAATCAGTTGGTTGCATAAACCCAACGCATTCTCTGAAATTTGTTAATCTTTCGGAATTCTTGAACGTTATTAAAAGTACCCTTGATAATATTTGAATTAAAAATCGATTTGTCCCCTTTTATATACATATTCTTCCAATCTAATAATGCCATGCCATTTTGGAGGCGATATCTGTTTTTAATTTTTGATTTATGAATTTGCACTAGAATTTTAAACTGAAATTAATTATCTTACCCGTTAGAAATTTATTGCTTCGTATACTGGTTAATAATGCTTAGATTGATAATGCATGCTTGACATAGGGAATAACAGAAAAAAGTATTATACTAGGTTAAAGTGAATTGCAATATATAGCGGTTTAAATGACTCCTTAATTTATTTCAACGTGGATTCATTGAAGTTGTGCGGATTGGTTAATTATCATTAAATAAAGCCATTTTCAACTAGGAGAATTGTTAGAACTCTTATAATAAAATTAATAAAAGCCTAAGTCTCGACTACATTATATTTAGGAAGTTCAGCTTCGTGGGTGTGCCCGACTAATAGGGACATCGACAAAGAGAAAAAAGCTGAAATCTAAGGGGAGATGTACACTGTACTTATTTATTAATCAATAAATTCGGATGGTTTCTCGGTGATGAGGACGCTGGTCACTTAACGCTGTTACAATATCATTACTGGACATTCGTTGGGAAAATGCAAAAATGCCGTAGCAACAATATTAGTCTATCAAACTCAAAAAGATAGCTTTTAAAATATGAGCTCAAGTGAATTCAAAGTAAAAGTGTCGTACTTCGAGTTCTGCGACTAACCAATGTCCATTAAAGGCTCAGATTGAAATACCTGACAATCCATAAATAACTTTATTTGTACGCTTGAGCATGTGCCGGGTGTTTTCAATGCATCGACTTCTCATACTATTACTGTCGTATTGTGTTATACGCTTTTATTTAAAACGTATGTTCAATTTTTTTATACAATACGATGATTGGGCTGCTATAATTAGATTTTAAATTTATGAAAGTGTTCAACGAGGCTGTTTTGAAGTAAGAACTTTCAGATTTTATTTAAAAGGTTGCTGAGCTTTCTCTTATCTATTTTCGATATTCGGCGATACAGGCTATATGGTTCAAAATCCTGCTAATATTTATCAACTCATAGTCTGTAGATATGACGAAAAAGTTGGTGCAGACGTACATCAATTTTGAGGTGAGCAATTCCATCAAACATGTTGATAAAATGGGACCAATTTAAATCTTCTTTCTTGAAAATTGGCTTCTAAGCAATTACAAAACATTTACAAGCAAATTTAAGTCCCAACCGCGAGAAAATCTTTAGTCATCAGCCTATGTGATCTATTAGATAAAGAGACACCAATCATAATTTGAAATTTTGGTAAACCACTTTTCAAGAGGAGTTTATTTCAATTCCCTCCCCCTGTCGAATTATAGACCATAGGATCTTTGATTACGTTGATTCACTGGACTAATTAGGTGAGTTTTAGAGACGAATGGAGAAAGTTGATTGAAGAGAACAACTCGAACCCTCTTTCGAAGCACTAGATAGAGCGATCTGCATTTCGAATCATGAGCTGTCAGCAGGTACGTCAACACGATTGAGTATTGGCAAATCAGTGACAATTAAATTTTGATCTAAATTTAATTTGAATTCTCCTAATAAAATTGGGCTATTTTTACCGAAATCCACAAAGTAATGTGTAATTAAATATAATATCTTTTTTTTCGAATTAACATTTTGCATAACTAAGAAAATGGAGTTCACGGTAAAAGCTAAGACATAAATGTCCCATGATTCATAAACGATGATATTCGCAAGATTGAGCAAAGAATAAAAACAGAAAAGTTAAGCTAATCTTAAGTGAATGAAAAATTTAAACGAATTCGTCACGGTGATCTGAAATTTTGACTTTATTTCGGAATTATATGTTGTAAGGAACAGACGTTTATTCCTTTTAGTAATTCACTTGAAAAATGCCTAAAATTTTCAAACGGGTTAGCACAACAATTCAAGGTGAATTAACTAACAAGATATCTCTTTCCTCGAAAAAACTCTTGCTTGGATTTTCAGACAGGGTATTCTGATACCTATCTCAGAAATAGCACATATAACCTCACCCACCCCACCTCTCCCTATTCCTCTCCTATCCCAAAGATTATTGGCATTACAGAGTTTTTATCCTTATTGGCAATATCACGTTTGAAGAAGAAATATCATTGAATAATAAAAATACATTCTCCATTACTAACTTAAACACTGAGGTAGAGTATGCCAGTATAGAAAATAGTGTGACCCATTTTCTCAAAATTACACAAATTACTTATAATTATTATGGATAGTCCATGCTAGACTTCTTCGAATGGGTGACTGAATAAAAATGCATTCGCGTACAATACATCCATTTCAGTGCGGATTGGGATTTTTCCCAAAACACCAAAGGAAAAATCATTTCACTGATGAGAGAGGGAGAGAGGGAGGGAGAGAGGTGTGGATACAAGTTGATGAGATGAGGTGTGGAGAAAGGCAACTTAATTAAATTTACCCACATCTCATTTTACGGTTTGGGGGGAGATTAAATTTTCCGCATGATGCTCCATAACACGCGCCAACAACAAGCAACTCCCATTAAACCAAAGTGTGTGTACACGAGAAATTTTACTGTCTCAAACTTAATGTAATCACTTGGGGAATTTTAGCTGAATTGGAAGTAATATAGCCCGCGTGAAATTCTAAAATTAAGGCTACTCACCAATAATATTAGCACTCAATTCCTTAAAAAAACATAGGGCCTAAACTGTATGCATACTGTTGAAACGCAGGATCGTTTACATTATAGCCACATTTGGACTATCTCACTCTGAGGCGTATTTTGCTTACATGTTTCAGTAATTTTGAGAAACTTTTCACCTACATTTCCTGATTGATTGCTGTTGTGGGTCAACCCGACCGAAGGTTTTTCATCTTTCTCCTTGAGACCAGTACCGTGATCTTAGCTCTAATTAAGTTAATCGCAACGAGCACAAGTACTGGACATCCGGGATTATTTGTAGCGGGATCAGCATGACCCAACTAGATCGTTTCCAATCTACTGCTCCCTGTAGCCTTCTTATTTCCTTCAAAGTGGGGGTGTGCGATAGACTTACCTTCACGTGGTGTGCCTTGGGCAACGTATATTCATGCGGCAAGAAAAGTCTATAAACCGACGGTTGACTTCTCACTTCAAACTACCATGTTCCCACTACAATGCATGTTAAATTCTAATATTTAAGTATTACCCTTTCAACTAATTATTATTATTAGATTAATTTAAATAGTCTCAAAAGTAGTCCACAGTTTTTAGATCTCAACAATGGAGTAGGATTGAACGAAAAGTTGGCTTTGTCCAAAGAACTGCAAAGCAATGACTGTGTAATTCGGCGATACTTTAGCAGATGTGAAAAGCTACAAATCTTACTTAGGATCAAGGCAAAATCTATAACTGCCGGGGTGAAAAGTTACAATTAATGTTGTCAAAAATATATTTCACCCAAAAAATAGGGCAAACGCCCTGGGCAAATCTCATGGATGCTACAGCAAGCTAATTGGACATGAAGGTGAGAATATAAATGAACCGAACAGCAAATCTACTTGAAGCGAATATCGCGGAATAGGAAGCATTTTTTGGAAGAAAAATTATAACCTACAAAGTGTTGATATTTACAGAGACCCATCTAAACTAAGCTACTTATTATCTAACCAGGTTCGTAAAGAATATTTCGATACGCTCGGGAAAGACTCATCATGACATAAAGATATCTTAAATGTGGTCTTTCCCACTCTACTGTAGCGAATACGGCACAATGTAGACTTGGCTAGACCTAGATGATCCATTCTGACAAAGTACTCATGTACAAATTTATTTCCATTATCAACTAATCTGACCCAACGGTACCGAGTGATCATGGCAAACACCTTAAATTAGTGAATACGTTTAACACAACTTGAGAACGCACCTTCCAGAATATTCGAGCACGCGTGAGATCTCTTGATTCAGCTACGTTCGCGTTGTCCTCCCCCCCACACTTCCCCCTCCACTCAGACGACTTTCAACTCTTACTCGAAATAGCAAAATAAAAGTTTGTTATAATGTTTAGTTTTGGGGTATACGATAGACTTACATCCACGTGGTGCACCCTGGGCAACGTATACTCATGCGGCAAAAAAGTCTATAAACCGGCAGTTGACTTCTCACTTCAAACAACCATCACCCCCACTGTATGTCATATTCGACCCCTACCACTACTCATCTTACTCTTTCTGAGCCTTTGTGTCTGTTTCTTTTACATCTTTGAAACACCCTTCTATTCCCCCTCCTGAATTCTCACTTTGTTGTTCCTCCTCCCTCTGTGAAGCCCGAAGTCAACTAAAAAGCTAATGATAACTATCTAAACGCCTGCAATTTGTTATAAATATAAATAAATAAATGGTTAGTTTTTAAAATTTAGAATCTGATGCAATCATTGT
>UZAE01000159.1:0-32808 GCA_900617975.1 Rodentolepis nana | reverse complement strand
CGTTCTGCTATTTTAGCAATGTGACTTTTCCATGTTAGTTTTGTGTCAAAAGTCATTCCGAGATATGTGAACTCATTGGTTTTTTCTGTGGTAGTATCCTTGTACCTTAAGAGCGGGTTTATGCTGTGACGGGCCAAAGAAAAAGTTTGGAATGCAGTTTTCGCGGTGTTGATTACCATTCCATTGTTGTCGCACCAGTTTGCTAGTAGTTTAAGTGCTCCATTTAGGGCACTTTCCGTCCTCTCCTGAGAGTTTTTCTTAGGGGCGGAAAACCATAGAACAAGATCATCTGCATAAAGTAAGCACTTGATGCCCGTGACTGTCTGTACCAATTCGGCTATGTCATTGATGAAGACATTGAAAAGAGTGCAGCTTGTGACAGCTCCTTGTGGAAGGCCTGTTTGTAAAAGATAGGATTTTGATAGAGCATTTCCATATCTGACTTCACATTATCTTTGTCCAATGAATGCTTTTATCCGATTTAGCATGTTATGCTTAATACCAATCTTTGCCAATTTTAGAATTAGCTTCTCTTTCCATACTAAGTCATATGCTGATTTGAAATCGGCGAAAACAGCCGTAAGAGTATTTCTTGCATCAAGGCCATCTTTGATGTGTTGGGAGAAAGTGGCGCTGCTTAAAGTAGAATTGTGTATTTTGACCTAGGGGGATAGCAATTGAAAGCCTATAAAGATATTTTCCATGGTTATTTATCGTATTTCGGAATGATTTCCTACGAACTGGGAAGTACGGACGAGATTCTTTCAGAAGTTTTATGCGCATAAGTTATAGTATAAACAATTAAAATCAGAAAGCCTCTTTAAACCATCGACTCTCAATTCTTAATGAAAACCACTTCGGTCTTCAAAGAGGGGAAAAACATCAAAGTAACAAAGGGTCGAGAGAGGAGGGGAAGGAACAGAAGAGTGATTCACAGATGTAAAAAGGAGAACCATTTTTTGCACCAAACATGCGGTTCGTATTGGGGTCAGTTATTTTGATTACTCGAAAATAAAAGACAGAAATTTAAATGGAATTGTCTATTTAACCAAACCGATTTCAGTTATAGTTCTAAGCCGTTTAAGAAGCTATTTTATGATTCAGGCTAAACAACCCTCCATAGTTATATTGAGATCCTTAAGAGTGAGAAGACCAATGGGGGAGTAGGAATCTTAAAAATAAATAAAAAAACAAACAAAGAAGTGGGACGGTATATTGAAGAAAAAGGAGGGTCTTTGTACTGCTCGAGGTAAAACCTAGTAGTGAGAAACTGACCAAGTGAGGTACAATAATAACGTTATCAGATTTCGCTTCGTTAGCTGATAAAACAATGGCAGGGAAGAAAGAGATGTAAGTCACAATGAAGAGGCTTGCGGCAGTTGCTCTTGAAGACCTGTTTGAATTGACAGATTAACGAATCGGATCTGTATGAATAGAAGTTTGAGTATTGCTAAAGATGCTAACTAGGATCTCTTGCCTAAAAAGCTCGATGTTTCAAGTCGAAATCGTTAGAACAAAAATTTTAAAATCACCATCCATAGTTTGACATGGGAAAATGTATACAAACCTAAACTATGATATCTAGCACGTGTAGACGCACAGTTTTGGTTCAAATTTCCTGAAACAAAATTTATAATACGTATCGAGATAATAAGATATATTTATTTATACATACTTCTGAGTACATTCCCATGACAATAGCACTCATTTAATCGTTAATCAGGGTAAAGAATTAAGTTAAATTGTTCCGTTGAAGAATAATCTCTTCTTTTTGAAATATCATTAAACAACACGAAGTGTGTTTCATCTTGCTGAAAGATGCTGAAATTACAAAGCTCTATTTGTGATAATGGAAGCAGTGTTGGAGAGTGTGAACTTTTACAAGAACATTTACAAGACTAGGTACCTTGTCAACTTTTAAAAGTTAAGTATTCTAAATGGTAGGTCTATGGGACTAATGATTACTTGCTTAAATATGAAGAAAAATTAAATAGTGTCATGACCTGTCTTAACAAGCTTTAATGATTAAAACGCGCAAATTTGGACTACCGAATTTGGAATTCTAAAGTAGCCCATTATATCAATCTAAATTGCCTGTTTTTTCGGGAAGTGATATTTAGCTTAAATTTCATGCAAATTTGGGCTTCTTGTTGCTATCCATTTAAAGTTAGCAATTTGATTTCACTATTGAATGATAGAACTACGACTGGTATAAAGCTAATAATGCTCAACTCTCGTGTTGCGTTCATATCTGGGTGTCATAATTATTCCTTATTATACTTGTAACTTAACCTTGATAACTACCAGGTTAGACAATACAGATCTCAAGAAAATTTAGGCCTCCGCTGTCAAATTTCAAGGACGATTGTGGTAAAATAAATATTAAATAACAAAATGAAGGCTAACATCCTAAACTCCTGGGATGAATCAGCACTGTCGAACTTAAGTGTCCAACTTATGGTAACTAACCACATTGTCATATCGAAATAGTTTCAATTAGACAATCAGTGACATTGATTATCTACGATAAAGTAGTGCAATCTGAATCTTTTAATGACACCAAGACATTTTAACTCACAAAGAATAGGCTATACGAAGACAGATATGATGGAAAGCATTTAAATTATACTTCTTAGGAAGAACAGAATTATTAATTTGGAAATGACTTCTGATATGCCTTGATATTTTTAGATTTTGTCCAATTTGCATTATGGAAACCAAATTACCAGGGACCCGGGTTAATATTGATACAGAAATGATATAAATGCCTGTGACGGCCTAATGAGCTCGTATATTTTTAATTCACTTAGCAAATATTTAAAACAATATATTAATTCGAATGATAAATGCTTTCATATAAATACCTTAAAAATTCCAAAATTGACAGAATTTATTATAAACACTTGTCACAGTTGAGAATAACGAGTGTTAGGTATTGAATTGTCTGAAATTGGTTTAATTTTAACTAATTTTAATATACTCCAATACAAAATAAATAGTTAGATGGAGAATTAAAGGCCATTAATAAGTCTTTAAATATGCATATGACCTCTGCAGATCTATATGAAGTCTGTGGGGAATCTGGTTTCGGGTCTCACTTTCTTGGTTAAGGTAGTTCCTTATTTACACTCTCCAGGGTTGCTTCTTTACAATTCATCGTTTATATTTCATTGGGCTTGAAAATGTGTACACTTAAAATATATTTTATTAAGTTCGTATGGGCTTGAAAAGTTACCTAAATTTTTAATTTACAATTCAGATCAATCCGCTAGTAAATTGGCAGCTGATGTATTAGAATTTCATTAACTTGAATATTTATGCAACCTTTATTAGACACTTGCAAGTTTAAATCACAGATTCATAGCAGCTGTTAGAAACTTATTCATATTAGGGGGTACTTTATAGTTTTAATAGTAATATTTACATTTCCTTGCAGCTTGACTTAAATGTTTAACGTTTACGGCTATGTCTTTACTGATTGTCTCGGCAGAGGGACATATGGTGAAGTTTTCAAAGCCATAAATCAGGTAAATTTTAGCCAGATTCAATCTATGTCAATAGAAAAATCGAAACATTTATGCGGTCAAGCGAATATCAAAGAAGTCTCTATGCAAAAAGGCTCAGGACAATCTTGTGGAAGAAATTGGTATCTTGAAAAAGTTACATCATCGAAATATAGTTTCAATGATGGACTTCACTGTAAGTTGCTTAATTTTTCGGCTCTAGCAACTCTTCAGTGGGACTCAGAATATGTGTATATCTTCATGGAGTACGTTGGCGGGGGTGACTTAAGCTCATTCCTAAAGACTGAAAAACACCTTTCAGAAAAAACTATCAGATATTTTCTTCAACAACTTGGTACGCCAATTTTTGTTAATTAATCTGCTTTAGCTTTTGCTTTACATTACCTTTATGAGAGAAACATTGTACATATGGATGTTAAGCCTCAAAACATTCTTCTTACAACTTCAACACCTCCTATTTTAAAACTAGCTGGTATGTGCTGGAGTCCAGAAGGACTATTTATCTGTTTGTTGTAGGGTTAGTTAATATTTTTTTCCCCTTTTAATAGATTTTGGCTTTGCTAAGTCGATGGAAGAAACCGTGAAAATGAACGAAGTTCGGGGTTCCCTTCTCTACCTGGCTCCTGAGATCTACAAGTACGGTGTGTACGACAAATCGTGTGATCTATGGTCTGTGGGCATTATCCTTTATCGTAAGGTTCCTTAACTGTCTCCGATGCCGTATTTTTTGTGAATTCTCTCTTCCATTTTTTGATAATTTTATAGAATGCCTATTCGGCAAAACTCCATTTCATTGCAACTCTAAAGAAGGTGTAAAAGCCAAACTGCTAGAAGATACTCCACTCTCTGTAAGGCTTGCTTTGTATGTTATTTTTTGCTGTTTTATTGCTTGATTTACCATTCTACAAAATTGAAAAAAAGATTAGTATCACTTTAAACAAAACCCCTTTGATTTTTAATTGATTCTGTGCGAAGGCTGTTTAAATCTTCCTATGAAGACAGTCTTCGCCACACCCAAGACCAACTAATAAAAGTTAATCTAGATAGGGTTGACGACCAAGTTACTCCTATTTTTATAGAGCCGTAGTGATTCAAGCAGGACAGCATAAAAAATATGTAAGGCAATTTCCAAATGAATTTACTTTATTTTGCCAATTCAATCACTGAGCTTTGATCCAGTTACCATTGTCATCGTAGCTCCGTACATTACCGCTACGCCGGCATATGATCTAAATGATCAATGTAGACAGACTTATTGTCTTCATCCATCTGTTGAGCTGGTTCTCTATACAATAAATGCGCAAAAGTTCTATTTGAGTGATTCCATTTAACAAATTTCATTTTTGACCAGTTGCAAAATATTTTGGTATTTGTTTAATAATTCCTAATCTATTCCGAGTAATACCCCCCAGATATTCGCTCTATGTTTAGCCATATTCGTGTTTTATATTGTTGTCATTGATTTGCACTGAATAGACTATTTCACATTGATTTTTTGTGAAATTTTTATACAGCTGTTTTGTTCATGAAACCAGTTTAACCAGTTCCTCCTCGTTTCCTGGCAATTTGTGCCTTTTTTCAGGTCATTTTATTGTATTACTGCCCAGTGGGTTTTAAGCGCAATAAAGATAACCACTATCTATTCATTTCGTCAATTCGGAGGTGTATCCAGGCTCTCCTCTCACGGTGTTACTGTTGTTGTTGTTGCTGGCGTTGAAGACCAGAAAACTAATTTGAGAGAATATTGCCTCCCAAATTATTAGCTCGGTTTGGAATTTGACTGGATTTAGCACTTGTCTCTGCCTCTGTGGACTTTGCTTCAGTTTGTAGCGGATTGCTACCTTAGTAAAGCCTAACCGACCCAGAAATCTCTATGGCAGATTCTCCAGCATCTAGCTAGACTCCCAACCCAGCTATAAAGGAAACAGAAGTGTAGCACGGAGCACGTTTATTCAGTGGGTATGTTGCGGATAAAGTGTACACGCAGGAAGCTTAATCATGATCAGGGTGGGGGATTAGGTTAAACAGAGGTTAATGATTGGTCACTGTTTTTGTACGGTCGCACCTCCCAATCCTGTCGTGCAGGCATGCGATGAAGTGTCCCACAAGTTAATGAACTTGCGTGAGGAAGAGTGCTACTGAGAAAAATAAAATAAATTGTTCTTATTTTTTCAATCCAACAAGCACTGTTATAACTTTCAAGCTAAATGAAGAATGGTTAGAGGCTCAAGTCCTACCACCTCCTTTTAATGAGCCAGTTCAATTTGATGTGGACAGGGTGTTTTGGATAAATTCAACAGAATATTACTTGTCTGTTTCTCCAAAGGTTTTGAATGGTTTTCCCCGATTTTCCCTAAAAACATTTAAGCCCTTCTTCAATTTCTTAATCATAACTCTCGGAGCTTCCTTCTTTAGATTCCCGCTTACCCGAAATACAGCACAGATTGCATTGATCTTTTATCCAAACTGCTGAAACGTAGACCTTCCGAGCGAATTAATCATGAGCAATTCTTCATTCACCCCTTCATCGATCTCCCCCACGCTCATTGTCCTCAAAGTATCAATAAAGCAGTGAGTTATTCATTTTGTCAAATGTTGACAACTGATTATACCTTCGAGTTTCTCTTTCCAATTGGTTCTTTCTTCAATGTAAAAAGAGGATTAGGAAAGAGTCATAGTTCATAACTGGAAGCACGCAACACACCATGACCCATCTGATCTACTAAAAGCAGTCTATCTTATCTACAGTTTACTCCTCAAGATTGGTGGACGCATAACAGGGCCAAATAGTGTCCAAGATGTTGGCTATCGGCATCGATGAAGTCGAAAATGTCTTAGTGGTGATTGGTTTACTTGTCCCTAGCCATTCTTTAGCTTTCTTCCTTATTTCCATTTCTTTAAACCCCTTCTTCTTCTTTGGATGGGTAACAAGGTCCAATTCGACCATTAGGAATAATGATCCTCGATGATGTCAACGTGATAGCATGTACTCTAACGTGAAACGGTTCAGACCCTTGTAAAGAAATGGAAGGAGATATCATGCCTCCTTATGTAGCTATTGACTGAGATGGTCTCACCACTGAAAGTCACCTTCATACGCGTCATTTAAATTCATCCATTTCAACTATTTCGACTGCTTGAAAATGAGAACAAAGGCCGTTATTAGCTCTCCTAAACTGAAGACATACTATTCCATGCTATTTCAATACTCTTTCAATGATTCTTATTGTATTCTAGGTGAAGCATATCACGTTAGGTGATAAATTGTTAGAGAAAGGTGACACATTTGACGCCTATGTCAATTACAAAGAGGGTCTTATTCATCTTGTCTCCGCCCTCCAATGTGAGTTATTCTGTAACTAATCTCCTCTCCTTTCGATTGTATTTAACCATTTGTTACCTTTTCAGTTGAGTCAGATCCCTCAAAAAGGCAAATAATACGTTCTAAGGTACGTCACTGAACAATTAATGAATGTATTAATTTATTTAATTTTATTAATCAAATTGTTCCAGACGTGTTCACAAAAACTGGAGAGAATAAGTATGTTGGTGGCCTTCTCAAGGGAAACTCGCTTTTTCTCACTGCTCCTGGTGACCATAATTAACACCTCATTCTTCTTGTGCACTTCTGATCATTACTCCCATAATCTCCAATTTTTCCGATTTTGATCATTGGGCCGTCTTTCTCTCACTGCTTTAATCGTAGACCGGCTATTTTGAGTGAATAATTGTCTCATATGGTTAAGGACTTCAGTTAGAACGAGCTGAGGTGAAATCGATTATGATAACATCGTCTACGGAACGATCTTTCACTTAGGCTGGACTCTCGGATGTCGCATAACATTTGGCCTAATTTATTAGGCAGTTATTGGATATGGAGAATGGTAGCCCAGTTTTAAAGAGAGATGAGTGGCAACAGGATTGAATTTCAATGAATCCGGAGAACCCTATTCAACTTCCGTTGCAGAGTCTTCAGGTTATCTGTTTTTTTCGATTACAAGCCTAAGTGTTCATTCAGAGTCATATATTATACCACAGTTGTTCAGGCCCTAGAAAGAGAGTAACCAAAGACGGAGACTTGTTCATTAGCTCTAAATTACTGTAAGTTATGATGAATTTTTACCTCCTCATTTGGGGTTTAACGAGATTGTGATAGGTCAAAGAAAATCAAACCAATCATTTCTGGCCATGGAGTTTAATGACGTGCTTGCTAGAATATGTTTGTTCAGATTAAGGGTCATTCGCTGATTGCTATGTTTGACTTGCACTTCCTAGTCTTCCTGTTTGATACTTTATTTTTATTTGTGAAAAAATCAATTTTCGGACATACTGATGTAAAATGTTGCACGACAGTTTAGAGCGAGTTTACTCTGTTCACTACCTTCTCAAAGAAAACTATTCATTTTCCCAGATGAAAGTACTTGTACTTTTATGTACTTCAAGTTTTATTTCGAATATCCAACATTTGGTACTGGCTGGTGTTAAATTGGTCATCGTCTGTTGGAATTGTAAATCAGATTATTTGATTTCAGCTTTCTCATTATATGGAAGTTGCAGAGGATTTGAATAAGCTACTAGATGAATCTAATGCAGAAAGTCAGGAGTCCGTAAGCGTCATGTCTGGCATTGTAAAATTCAAAGCCAAAGGTTCATCTCCACCGGCTAGACCAAATAAACCCCCTCCAGTTGAGTCAGTTCTCAAACGACAAAACTCGCAACTTCCGTCATCGAGTTTGTCTGCTGCGCCCTTGTGTGCTTCCGATACTCCTAAACTGTGAGTGAACCTTTTAATTGATTATTTTATTGATTGTACAAGCTAATATATCAGCCCACTGTTAACCAATAAGATTCATAATCAGATTTATGATTACTAGGTTAGTTTTAAATTCTTTTATCCAATTTTTTGCGCCTGAAAACTGTTGTTATGCTCATAAGTAGCAAGAGAAGGCCTCAATTTACTTCCCAATTCCCTCTAAACAGGGTTAACATAATAATATAATAGGAAGGAAAAGATAATTAAAGAATATAATTTAGCAGAGTTTGACTTGTTAAGGAAAATCGTGGCGTGAGTGAATACATTCAAAACCTCTGGAGAAACAGACAAATAATATTCTGTTGAATTTATCCAGAACACCCTGTCCACATCAAATTGAACTGGCTCATTAAAAGGAGGTGGTAGGACTTGAGCCTCTAACCATTCTTCATTTAGCTTGAAAGTTATAACAGTGCTTGTTGGATTGAAAAAATAAGAACAATTTATTTTATTTTTCTCAGTAGCACTCTTCCTCATGCAAGTTCATTAACTGAAGCAAAGTCCACAGAGACAGAGACAAGTGCTAAATCCAGTCAAATTCCAAACCGAGCTAATAATTTGGGAGGCAATCTTCTCTCAAATTGGTTTTCTGGTCTTTTCTCTTCAACGCCAACAACAACAACAACAGTAACACCGAGAGAAGAGAATCTAGATGCACCTCCCTTATCACATCTCCCTTCTGCACATTTGCCTCATCATGATGGCCTTCCTTCATCAAGCCCTGACGGTGTCTCCTCTTTGTCGGCATCTGAATCTGCCTCTCATCAAGTGAAAACAGCTTTTGAATATGCACTCGACCGGATTGAGGCCCTAAGTAATTTCTTTATACGGATAAAATAACATGTTTCCAGTATTGTTATCTTAGCGGTTAGGAATGTATTAGTAAGGAATACTATTTTAAAATGCCCGTAATACCTACGTAAAGGTTCCTGTTACATTTTGTCGGTCATACGAGGCCATTATTCATGTTATTTAAATAACATTGTATCAAATGCCGTTTTTTAGCAATTAATCTCCTCACGACGTTTTTGTCAAAACTTTAGTTGCAACTGCTTTCCTCTCTATGACTGCCTATTTTGTGTAAAATGGGCATTTATAACTTGAAATATCAAGTAAGCTTAAGTTTTACCAAAGGCTCTTAAATAATGGATCTCAGTTGCTTCAAGCAAAAATACGTGATGGAATGATGATTGAACTACAACATGTCAACTGTGGGGAATTCATAGTGTGATTACCCAAGCTGACCGCTTAAAGGCAATCAAATTATGACAATTATTTTCACTTGTTTTAGAGAGCATTTCACCCAAAATAAATCCTCATCAAATGAAGCTCATGGAAAATCTTCAGCACTACTACTTTTTAGTGAGTTCTTATTCGCAACTCTTGAACTTAATACTTTCAGTTTTTGCTAATTGCTTTCTCTTCTGTCAGCTAAACAACAATGAATACAAGTCTGCAATGCAGTATATTCAGCATAACTTTGAAGATTGGATTGGTGTCGCTAAAGGTACCAAGACCTAAATTCCTTATTAACTCATTGAAACCTCACTACTTATTCAAATTAAGTAACGCTATTATTTTTTCTCTAAAGGTGTAGAAAATCCTGAAATAGCCAAAACATTCCGTTCTGAGGTATGTGTTAGCTGGTTAATTAGTTTATTTGATTTCACCTATGAGTTTATTATTGCTTTATTCATTATTGCAGTTAAATGAAGCCTTAACAGCTGCAGAAAAACTAAAGACAACTCTGAAAGCGATTGAGCAGATGGGTTCCATGCCAGAGGAAGATCAAAACTACGGTAAGCCTTTCTTTAATCTATCTACAAACAATTTCAGTAGTAGACATCACTTCAACTTTTATTTTTTTTTGCCTTTCAGATAGCTGTATCATTTCATAGTCTTTCCCAAATGGATCTGCTTCCGTGCCCGTCCCTTTTGTGCTTTCTCAATGTCTTTTTTTCTAATATTAAATGTGTATCTCTGATTGACACTACAATAATATCGAGTTGATGTAATTTATTTCTAATCTAGAATATTTTCTTTAATTATTACTTCTTCATAAATTACTTGTATTATGCGCAGGGGAGTGATGATGTACTGACTTTTTCCTAAGAAAATTTTTACAATGGTATTGACTCTACATGACCCAGTTTGCTCTAATTGAATGAATGAGGGTATTTGCGTGGTACATTGTGTTCTACTTAGAGTGTGGAGGTCTATGTCTAATATCCCTTGACTGAATGAATCCTGAGTCTTTACGCTATCTCTTCTGTTCGTCTTATAGTACTCCGTTTTAGCCCTACTGACTTTGTACTATTTAATGTTAGTACAGCAAAACGTGAGGAAATTGCTTATGAAATGACTGATGGCTCAGAAAGCTATCGAATGTTGGTCCGTGCAGGAATGACCATTCCAGTTCCTCAATCAACAAAGCAGTTGCATGGCATCTAGGTACCGAATTAACATCAAAGGTATGGTTGCTTGTGTCAGCGCATTGCGGGGGTTTGGGAGAGATATTGAGCTGTGTGTACGTGGAATAAAAAGGAACTCGCTAATTTATAACTTGTTACTTCACACCATCCAGACATAAGGGCGTATGGCTATATAATTTGTGGGTAGGATGAGAAGGTTTGATCCATGGGTTTCGATGACCGAATCTTACCCTTTAAAGGAACTCTTGGAGAAATTCGCATTGAATTCATCATCATCATTTCTGACACTTGGTATTTTGACTTTATAAAGCAAAATAAAAGCGAAAATAGAAGTTGATAGTGCGAAAAATTTTTATTTTTCACCAATAGTCACACCTTTGCTCAACTTCAGCTGAGGTGGGAATTGGCACTTTAGAGATGGGAATTAACGTTTTCTACCGTTTTGACAATTATTCCAATGGTCATGCGTGAAAGAATGACTTCTCTCAGATTTGAGCCATGCCCTCCCAAAAAAGGGCCTTTGTAGAAGTAGGAAATTGGTATCGCTATCGGCTACAAGGTCCAGGAGTTTACGTGCAGCATCTATCAAGAGGCGTTGCGCATCGTGCTTCACAGTTATGACAGCTACCTCATCAGGCCATTTCCGGTAATAAATGAAACGAGACAGACAATAAACTTGTCCAAACACCGCTGTGTTCCGGTACTCTCCCCCCCCCCCCCCCCCTCCAAATCATGGCCATGATAGAAGTGCTATCAACGTCAGAGTCAACTTTCTGTGCGAACTAGAATACGCCCTTTTGGATCTGAGGACAGATAAGTTTTTAAGGTCCCATTGAAGTGTAAAGTACCCAATACAGAAGTTATGAAGATTTTAGCAGCCTAATTGGTATTTAAACCATCCTTTCCAGTCTGGTGTAGTACAAGAAGCATGGCAACTGCACCATAGTTCGAAGCATCTCCAGCTTATTTGGATCGTATTGAAAAGCAGGAAGTCAGAAGAGAGAGAGAGAGTATTTCCTTTAACTTCGTGAAATTATTTTCATTTTTGAGAGCCCAATTTCATTCAGAAACTCGGTTAGAGGAACTCATATTCGATGTGAAGTTAACAAAAATGATTTTTTTAGTCCATTGGACTTAGAAGGAAGCGCAATGTGCTAATGCTCCGTAATTGTCAGTATTATTTCTTAATCCGGACGATGGCCATTTGCGTCAATAATGCACTTTATAGAGGCAAAAAGAATTCTTCATTGATCAACTTGAAGATGAAGGGCATACTCATAGATATGCTGAAGAAGTACTATGCTACTACCTTACTGTACCCTTTAGGAGCGGTGTGCAATGATTGCGTCGTCTAGGTCAAGAGAGGTAAGATATCATGGTAGCCATTAATTGCCGAAAAATCACAGGTGTTACCTTGAGACGGAGTGAATGTCCGGTGCAACTTAGATTTGCAACCTTTCGAATCATTTACCATCATGAAGTATCAAGATATCATCATCAACTGGTAGTGGATAACCATTTGACTCCAATGTGACAGATCGATAGACCAAGTCGGCCCACAGCCCGTTTGTACCATTTGTTTTCCGAATAACAGCGATACCTACTTGTTCCAGGCTTTCAACTTTTTCGTACGCCAGAGAAGATGGTGTCAGTGGAACTTATCACTTAGGACGGAAAACTGGTTAATAATTCAACATAAGTTTTGATTTCACTTGAAGTATCTCAAGAAAACGCTGTGCTTTAGCCACAGAGATCTTCTGCTTTTGTCGCTAG
The DNA here is from genome assembly GCA_900617975.1 of Rodentolepis nana. Lineage (NCBI taxonomy): Eukaryota > Metazoa > Platyhelminthes > Cestoda > Cyclophyllidea > Hymenolepididae > Rodentolepis > Rodentolepis nana. Next base: position 20,266 of record UZAE01000159.1, on the reverse strand, counting down.
ATCCTTAAGCATTTCAGCAAATTGCGGTACCCCCTGAGTGAGAGACTTGGGAAACTTTTGGCATCGATGTTGCAGAACATTCCATAAAATGCCATTTTGCTACTCGCCTCTTAGAAGTCTTTCAAATGGCCATAGATTCCAAGCTGAATAATACACGTGAATTTATTTTTCTTTGTTTTTTCGTGATAAAAATATTCCAAAAAAATTGTTCATATCAAAAGAGTGGAGCTGCCTTTTCTAATGTAAGTTCCAAGAGTGGCCGTCATGTAAAAGCAACTCCCTTCTCTTTCATTTCACAATTCACAAATATCTATAAGCAAAAAATGTTCTTCATTTATGATATTTTAATTGGTTCATACGAACCATTTCCAATATGAAAATTAATTCATTATAGATAATTTCGCGAATCAAGATAATGTGAAGAATCTTAAAGCCAAAGTAAGGTTAAAGGTACCTGATTACTGTAAATGGTAGAACGGCGAAATAATACCTTTCCATTCATTGAAAGTATAAAATCAATGCTTCAGCGACAACAACAATGTCTTAACCATAGAATGGCATGACAAAATCAATCGTCATTCGTTGACTGACTTATTGTCCGGCCAATCAAATTTTGCCCTTAAGACTTGAAATTCAAAGAATGGGTCAATTCTTCGCCCGTCGGCCACATTCTGGAAAGTCGAATTCCGTGGGTATAAATAATTTCCAAAATTTAGTCAACAAATAACTAGATTTCTTTGGTTTAACGCCTATTTTTTCCTTCTCACTTCCTCCCCTCCTTTGGAATCAGAGCATAGTTAGAATGTGCTATACCAAAGGATTGACCGCGCTTTATAACAGAGGGAGTATTTATGTTTGATTGAACAACGAAGTGTACCTATTGGTCGAAACCATCGCCAGGCCCCTCTCAAGCCATTGCAATAGCAAGTTACGTAAGGGTTAATTCAACAACCATTCAATTTTTTATCCATAGCATGACCAGTCCTGTTTGTCCACATCAGGTATTCGTTGACATTAAGTATTTTGACAATCGCAACAAATTTCTGAAGTATAAATAGGGGTCAAATGTCATTATTAAACGTCTTTCCGACACAGCGTCTCAATATTCTGTCTTCTCTTATCCGAGTCAACTTTGTCAAAACAGCAGCACAAGGAATCAGCGTTACGACAACACCAAACTGTGCCCAATTCACAGCAAATGTTTTCAGTGTTCTGTTATTGAATTCTTAAAATATTTACAAATTTTTACCCCCCCCCCCCCCCCCGAGGCAGACTCAATGGAGCGTTGTGCAAGTATGCATCTTGAGAACATGTCTAGTCAAAGTTTAAGAGAACAATTGCCAAAGCAATATTTAAATTACCACTGGTCTTAAGGCTGATTAAAATTAATCGAGTAGGGAAGTTGATATTCGCTTCTTAAGAGAAGACTCCTTAACTCACAAGCATTCATTACGCTTTGTTGAAATCAAATGCTAAGAATTTTGAGCACATTATTGTTTCACTAATCGTCTTTTCACAATGGATTTAGTCGCATTCCATGCCATTTAGTCTGTGGAAAACATTTTAGGATTTAAAAAGCAAAAAATTGACTTAGTCGGCATCCGTTGGAAAAGCTGTAACTTTCGTTGAGCCAGATGTCACAATATAGTTACCTAAATTACTATTTTTATGGGTTTGTTATTCAAAGTAGAGATTTTTCCTTTCTGTAATAACATCCAGTAATTCAAGCTAACTAATTTTAATTTATTCCCATTAGAAAAGGATATGCGATGTGAATATTATCTTAAATGGCCCACTTTATCGACGTCCTTTGTTTATTTTGAATTTAAATGTATTAAAATAAAAAATTAAATCATAACTTACTGCAAATCAATGACAAGTTGTTTGTGTTCTAAATTTAAGGAAATTTAAAATTATGGTTTTAAAAGACCCGTGGAATAATTACGCACACTCCTGTACACTGGACCATCGATTTTTGGATTTTTACCGTCACATATGAATGAGTTAGTCCATCAATAAAGAACTCACGGTTGAAATTATTTGGTAAGTTGGCAGCCAATTATCGATTACTTATCTAATCAAATTTAAGTAAAATTATCCCATTGGTGAAGCGACATTTAAGTCACCGGTTTTCTTCCTTCTTGGGGTCAGATTAATTGAGGCTGATAAAAGAGGCGACTAATGGTTAGAAAAGTGTTAAATAGAAGTCATAAAGGCATTAAACCTAGATAAAAACCTAAAAAGGTTTCAAGATTCATGTATGGTTGGTTGGCCAAATCTAGTTTGATACGTTTGTTTCCCTTACCGTAATGTTGTAAGAGTTAGTTGAAAAAACCACCAACATCCTACACCACAGAGTTCCACAACGTTTTGTTGAATTGTGAGAAAGATTCCCGATGAAATTATTATTGTTACCATTAGTAGTGATTTTAAATGGTTAGTTTCCTAATACCTCTAATGACCGACTCCTCTGCAAGAAGGTATCTGTTAATTTAAATATTTTTGCAAATATTTTAGGGTCAGAAAGGACTGTAATATTTTTACTTCGAAGTGAATAATATATAAAGTTACTTAAGTCAAATGTTGCCGTCAATTCACTCCTCAAAAAGAACTATTTGCAAATTTATACATAAATCTAATTCGTATCAATAGTTTCCATTTGATCCATTTTATTATGAAATCGTTACTCCTAAATTCTATATACACTGATGTTAACAAACATATACGCATTATAGATGACGAGTCGAACTTTAAAATCACCTTTTACATTTCATAATGAAGGAGCCTTTGTGGTAGGTAAGTTGGTTGGCCATGTCAGCCGTGACGTTTTAGTGCGTTTTACACATTCCCCCCTTTCGGTTGTTACGATTGGAGGCGGCAAATTAGTGCGCGTGCTCTGCGATTGGCGCGCGCACGTCATCTCACCCACCACGCACCATCTTCAGTTCAGTTGGTAGTTAAGCTGCTGATTGCAGCCAATTTTGCACGAAAATGGGCTCAACGGGCTTCTTTATTGCTGATATTTTGAAAGATATTGAACGATACGAGGATGAGGAGTCAAACAGTTCTACCTCAACTAAAGACACATTTTCGTGGTCAGAAAAAAATAAACCGCTCAATCTTCCACTTCCCGCCTGGATATTCTGCACCCGATACTCCGATCGACCCTCATCGGGTAAGTATAAATTGATACCCAGATAATGATCACCGATGGATTACCCTTTCATTTTTTAAACAAAATCCAATAGGAGAAAAGTTGAAGGGCTAGTAGAGGTTGACAATAAAATTGATTTTCCACATTTGAAAGTTGTATCAGGGGAAAGATAAGCGGGTTGAGAAATTAAGAGATCTAGATCAGAAACTAACACTTTCAACATAATGGTCTAACTGGCTTGAAAATCTTTGAGTGTTCCGTTAATTCGAAGCTCGGTTATAGAAGAACCTGAATGGAAGAAGGAGATACTGCGGAGATTTGTATTTGTCCTCCCCCCCCCCCATTATTGTAAACCCGTTTCAAAAGTCAGTCTGAATTCGAATGACATGAGTAGAAACAAACGTCCGAATCAAGCTCCTTCAGGAGGTGACATTCACATCTTTGGATTTAAAGAACTGATGAGTGTCATTGATGCCTTGCTTTGCAACTAGGTCAGTTCTTCTTTTATCAGCGGGGAGTATCGCTTATTTTTCGGATTCAGGCTTTGTCTTAACAAATTTGAATTACTTTCCTGAATTCTAATATCCTGAAGTTAAAACGTTAGGAGTCGTTTTCTAATAGCAAATGGCAGGACGTTAAGAACTAAAGCAAATTTATTGGCAGTGATCACCAAAATTTGCTCCTTGTTTGGATTTGAAACCCATTATTAAAGTGTTTTTGTCTTTTATTTAACATTTTTTTTCTCTCGTACACAAAAATCAAATTGTTGCTACATTGAAAAATATATGCCAAGTCTATTTAGAAAGTCATTTCCCATCTCCAATGGAGATTTAACAAGAGAGAAGCCCAACTTACACTGCACCATCTGTATGATTTGTCGTTTTACTTATCGGGTGCGACTTGGTAAGCATGGAGTCCGTGATCTCAGACTTCGTAGATGAGAAAATAGCCATCATGCCCCTTTCAGAGTTGAAACTCTCTAGAATCCCTGGAATGTAAGCTACACTTATTTTAACTAGTAAAATTATCAATCAGTCACTTCCGTTGCTTCAAGGAAGTTTGAGGTGGTGAATTCAAGGTGCTAAGTATAAAGGACACCAATATGACAAATTATTAGAGGTACAGCATGAAGTCAAATATTTTAAAAACGGTATTTATCAGCAACCAAATTCTCATCCTATTCGAGTTACCAGTAAAATCGAAAGTAATTATTCAGCTGATCATGGATATGCAAATTTCTAACATTATTCTTTCATATTCCATTAAAGATCAGGTTCAACCGGCGATTTTAATACATCGTCATCTACATTATCAACGCAATTTATAGGTGGTCCTGATTTTGGCACATCGTTTAAATTTCTACTGCCTTGTTTAAACGTTTATAAGCACAACTGACATGGACCTACTGTGAGCACTTGACCATGAATTTCAGTCACGATTTTAGAAGTGGCGTTGCACTATTGAACGAAAACCACTAAAAATAACGTTTACCAACTTGCCCACAATAAAAAACTTACCGAGTTGTTTCCTTCACTGTGTCTATAAAAAAAATAATTAATTTAAACATCTCTTGGAAGACTGGGCCATTTCCTTCTGATATTCCTAATATTTGTTGTCCCTTATGACAATTACGTCCATGCTTATTGATTAACGGATAAGTGGTTGATTGTAGGTTTCCAAACCTGAATGTCTTCAGATTATCTTTTTTCCATAATAAAACGAATGCAGGAAAATCCCATGGATAGTGAATATAGCCAGTAATGGGAAACGTTTAAATCATACAAATGTCTAACCAAATTTCATTATTTAGGTTCGTTTTCTTAAAACGAAAGAAAGTGAAATAATCACTCTAGAAATGAAAGTGGAAATTTCGTACTTGAATTTAACTGAACTGAGTTAATTAGATGCATTGGTAAACAGTGTATATGCAATGGTAATTGGTCTTCAAAGCAAAAAGATGAGAAGGAAATTCTTTATTAAACTAGTATAAAAACCAATTTACAACAGCGTAGGATAAAGCTTTTCTTCTTTAACAAAAATTTGAAAGGGTTAGAAATGCAATAATACTTGTAAAAATAAACATAGTGAAACTATATGTAGTCATCATATAAGCCAGAGTCATGAAACTCAAACCCAAAAGCGGCATTAAAACTCGGGAAATCCAACTTTTCATCATTGTAATCAGTAAAAGATGACCCGAGACTGCAGTTAAGATGAGTGGATTCTCTAAATACACGTCGATTTCTTGAGATTGTCAATTGAGAGAGCTTCTCTATTAAGTTCTCCTGATTTTCTTTTCGGGGACTTCGCAGTCTTTGCAATTTCTGATTAAGGTAATCCCTCTTAACCTGTCGTTTGGCATCTGCTGTGTAATGAATAGCCGTATTAACACGTTCAATCCAACTTGATTCCATTTGAGCTTCGCAAATTGTTCTCCATTTGCTGATCTCAAATGCATACTTCTCCAGTCGATGATGAGCATCAGTTATAAGTTCTTTCCGCATCTGGACAGAAAGTTTATAGGCTAGATCCTTGGCTCGGTCAGTGGGAATTGGAGGCTTATAATGAACGCTTTTTGGAAAGACGTCATGTCTTACACAGCTGTGTAGGAAAAAGAGTTGTTCTCGTGTCACAGCCTCGTGAATCACAGCCCATTCCCAACGTCTCACGTTCTGCAGAACGTGCTTTCCATAGTGATCGTGGATTTCTTTGAATATCCTGACCTCTTGCTCTGGTCCTGGTGATCGCGGGCTGTATGTCAAGGAATTTTCCATTTCTCAATTCTAGTTAGCTGTTATCGCAAAATTTTGGCTTCAACAACCGGCGCTCAGCTGATCGCACTGGTATATGAAGTTAGTGTTGCTAAATTGGTTATTATCGATTTTTTAATTACAGTAATTTGTAAGTTAAAATATTAGCGTTCTAATTAATGCCTAAATAACATTATCAAGCGAATCTAGTAGAAGAATTAGGTACTACTTATAAATAATAACTTCATTGCACTACTGGTCATTTCCCTTGTGATTTATTCAATGGTTTCATTATTTGCTTGCTTAGTTTTCATAGTCATTTCAAAGAAAACCAAAATTATTCAACAAATTAAATCGCTAAAAAACATTTGGAAATTCAATATTTTTTGTTAATGTGATAGAATATAACAGCGCGAGTCGGTGGTCGTAAGGTCATAAAAGGTGACTTTATATTTAGATTTCATTTTGGCGACAGAACAACAAGACAGGTCATTTAGGAAGCCATGTATTGCAACAATTTTTTGACACCGCCAATTATCTGGCACTAGAAAATGTCATTCGCCTGCAGACCTGTCAGTCAGGCCACCCTCGGGCACGAAATGAATGTGTCAAAATAGTCAGAATTCATTTAACTGAACAGAGACAAAAGATGAAATAAAGCCAAATTGTGGTTGTCCAATGAATTGAATTATTGATTCTTCACAAACACATTATAAACCTTGTTAATGAAGTTTCGTAATTAGAGATGAATCATTAATATTGATTTTTATTAATTTCAGTTCGTTAATTTAGAGAACTAATAAGAGAAATTAGGAAAGATCCTGGTACTTATTGCTTACAGTAGTATATAATTCACCGATTACTTAAGTTAATTATTACTATCTAATTGAACAAACAATATATAAAACAGCTTATATTTAGTTGAAAATTAGCGTCAAACTCATATTGGCGGAATAACTTGGAGCAAATATCCTTTTAGCAAAGTGATGGAGAGAGCTTTTTCATAAACTCAAGCATTACAGAAGAAAGACAAATTTTCACCTTAACTAATTTCCTCACAGAGAGGGAAGGAAAAGCTAATTTTCCTTATTTTTTTCATAAAGGGCAGTGACAACGAAGCCTGAAACTGTGGTGGGTGCTTTCTACGCCTCCTTTTCTTTTACGTTGCCTTTAACTACGCGCGTCAGAGAAGTTTTTCAGGTTAAAAGGAAATAGTCCTAGTAGCCAGGTGCATTCATTTAAATACAGAGCAATTTGTACTAGTCGTGGGTGGCGCTTTTAAATAAAAAATAGATATCCATCCTTGTTCGAATAGGATGAAGTTAATTAGGGTGATGAACGCGTAGTTTGTAATAGAAACAGAGAACCAAAATATCTATTAAGCTACCTGCTTCATCTGAATAATATAGCTCGAGTTACGGACCCATTAAGACATCATTGATTCAAATTATTGATTTTAAAATAAATAAAGGCCAGATTTTTTAAACATTCTTACTCGTTCAATTATTTAGGGATAATTTCATGTAAACGTTTTCCACGTATCTATACAACTGAGATTTCATGATAGGGAAGTGTGGGCTAGGAACCAAAATGCTGCTATATTGAAATCAGTGCCAATGCAGAATTGTCACCGCTGAATTTAAAAGGGAAAGATGAAGAAGAAATTGAGTATAAAGCCAGCGTATCAAAAGGCTTTTGTATCATTTGATGTATGGACTCCAAATGTATGCCGTTTAGCTAAACGGTCTTAAACAGATGTTTCATGCTATAATATTGTCAATTTCAAATTTCATAATACTACTCTTAGATTCCCCGGTATGTTGCTTAACTTGGACTGTTAGTATGTCTGTTTCAATATATTTTTCTTTCCACTGACAATGTGGTTTACTCGATTTTGATCTTAAACTAAGAACTAGCAGTTAAAAATGTTGCTAGTTCAGTACTTAATTTGTTTGTGGTACCAATTATGTATTCTTGAACAATCTATTTACTATCCATATGTGCGGTATGGTTTATATTTATTTTATTTATTTATATCAAATGGCAGGCGTTTTTATAGTTATCACTAGCCCTTTAGTTGACTTCAGGCTTCACAGAGGGGCAAGGAACATCAAAGTGAAGAAATGTCGAGAGGGAAGGGGAACAGAAGAGTGTTTCAAAGATGTAAAAGAAATAGACACAAAGGTTGAAAAGGTAAGGTGAGTACTGTTGAAGTGGTGGAATATGACATACAGTGGGGTCATGGTAGTTTGAAGTCAACTGCCGAATAATACACTTTTTTGCCGTATGGGTGTACGTTGCCCATGGTTCACCACGTGGAGGTAAGTCTATCGCACACCCCGGAATAGTTTATATAATGTCTTCCCTACCATAAGTCACGTAAAATGCTAAATGGCAACTCTCTAGTGATAAATTATGAGGAGACATCCATTCTGCGCATTTTATCGACCTAAGGCGCTTTATACTATTGTGACTATTTGTTGTAACCTAATTTGCTTCCGATTTGACTCAAAATAACAGAACTCAATACTAAATGGGGTTACGAAAATGGTTACCTTTACAACTGAATTATTCACAGCAAAACACCTGTAATTTGAAAAAAAATTTAAAAATGAAAATTTTACGAATAAATAGCAGTGAATTACTAATTTCATTTTCTTGGGAGAAACACACTCATTTTAATTCTACCGTATTTGTTCAAATTCTGCTGTTGATGGAGATGAGAATAAGTTACAAATTTAACCAAATAGTATCAATTTAATTTACTTTTAAAAGTATAATAGACTTAGAAACAATTGATACTATTATTTGATTCAATTCGTGGTTAAGTATGACTTACAAATAAAGCTTTTCCCGGTTCGTTTATGTATATAAAGCATATATTAATTAAAGTAGCACTAAATTCTACCTTTTGAGCCCAGAGATGTCTCCTTACAAAACTAATGAAGTTGACTACAAAAAGGCGGGATAGGTTGAAGATCAAGAGTATATTTCATTTATCTCAAGGAATAAGAAAAAAGTTGAGATGCAGGTTCAAACTTGAATAAAATGTGGAATTAAAGTTGTGACAAAGGGGTCCAATTGGAACACAGTCAGTAGAGACGACTATTTTAATTTATTTATTTACCTGAAGGAGAGCAGTTGAAACATCATCCCCTGACAAATGAATAAAGTAAAAATAGGAGTTCAGTAGTTTACTTCAGATAGAGAATTATCCATTAAAGAACTATGATAAGAGCATAACAAAGCATTCTTCCTTGCCGTGATTTTTACATTATATTTCCCGATTTCACAGTTTATTGATCGTAAGTGAGGAATATTTAGTCGAAATATTTATTTGAAAGAAGAGTAAATAATCATTACATTTATTTTGGCAATTCATTTCGACTGTAATATTCTCTTACCAATACAGGAACACCAATAAAGCTTAAGGTATATGAGATTTTTCACTAATAGGACCGCGAATGCGAAAAATAAGAAGAAAACCTAACGCTTCTCTGAGTGACAAAAGACCTCGAACTTCCTTTACTGTCTCTCAAATAAACAGGCTGGCTGCCGAATTCGAAATGGACAAGTAAGTAATTCATTATCTCTTTCCACTTTATAGAAAGCTTAAAAAATCCATAATCTTCCTTGAATAGATATTTAAATGAAGCTCGACGACAGCATCTAGCTCGAGAGTTGAATTTGAAAGAGTCGCAAGTTAAAATATGGTTCCAGAATAAACGGGCAAAGACGAAAAAGGTGAGTGACCTGTTTCCAGTACGTTCATTATAATTTAAAAATATTACTACTTTACAAATGCAAGTAGGAATGCTTGTAACTATTTCTAATTTCTTTTCTAGGCCTCTGGGGTGTGCAATTCCCTCGCTCTTTATTTGATGGCAGAAGGGCTATACAATCACTCAGTTAGAGTCGAAAAATCAACCTAAGAAGATTAGTCCTGCTATAAAATACTCAAAAGTTCTCCCTGTTTTGTTATTGTACTTCATATAATTTTATCAGCATTTGCAGATTTCACTCTTCAAATAAAGCATTGTGATTCGGGACTTGTTTTCAAAAGCCCCTTAACGTATGATTTAAAAACTAGGTACCTTTGCTAACTGGGCTTCACGTATATTTATCAATGATACTACTATTAATTTACGAGTAAGATAAACTTTTTAAATCGATATGATATTCCCCTTAACCGGATAAAGTAGAATAGGATGAAAAGGCTATTCATCGCTTAAGGGAAAAATAGAAGCAAATCCATTAATTAGACTGGTTATATGAATAATTTAAGATATTACCACAATCTGTAAATTTACAGTGAGACTTATAATTACCCAAAGAGAGTTTTAATTAGAGACAGTCTTTGGTACCTTAATCAAAGAATAATTAAAGGCAACTTGGGGTGGTTAATGTAAAAGACTCGTAAATTTAATGACTCTTCAGAATACTAAATAAAAAAATGACGAAAAAAATAAAATCTAATTTTACTGCAAAAAAATCTACTTTAAGAGCAAGATTAAAACTTAAATCACTTAAAACCATAGTAACAAAATCGGTTCGCACTTCTATTGGCTCCTTCAATCTCATTGTCATTCCCATTCATTAAAGTAAGCCTGACTCCTTATTTCTCATGCAAAGGGGTGAATATAGTATTCTTTTAAAAACTACCTCAGATGTCCTCGAAAAGAATGAGAACTTTCATTTTCTCCCAATAAATAAATTAGCAGCATGTAATTAAATTACATACAATTATAAGTACCTTTACTGCATTTGAAGGTCACTTAACGAATGAATACTGTACTTGCATGGCGAGAACAAATGTGTACTTTTGCGCATTCTAAACGCACAAAGGCATTTGATTTGAGACAATGCTTCCCCTTATTGTAAAGACAATAAAAAGGGCATCCATTTATAGTATGCAACGCCTTCAACATCTCGCATAATCTGACTCTGACAGTTCATCCACACCAATTTTTCCCACTAGCTGTGTCTGTGTGACTTAAGATGTCATAACTTGCTCAAATACGTTGTGAGGCCTACAAAGCAAAGCACAGACATGGATTTCTTATGTTTGCTCCAGGGTTAATCAAGTCCTCCCCTAGCGTCCTTACTAAAAGCTTTATTCCTAAATGAAACCTTTGCTTAATTAATGCAATATCTGTATATGGTTCAATCATAAGAGGCAGATACATTTTATTGACACAACTAGAACTAGTGTTATCACGTAATAGAAGATTCCCACTTCAAAAAATGAAATAGGTTATTCACATTCGTCTTCGTTAATTATTGGCAATAACTCACTGTGGTGTGCTGTATAATGCACTCTGAACAACGTGAATGTTGCTTCAGTAAAAATATTAGAAGTATCTAAACAGGGGGAAGTTTCCTTAATTATTTGTCCATTTTAATGTAACTGGACTTTATTTAATTACATCGAAAGGCAGCCTTTATGATAGTTAATATTAACCATTTAGTTGGCTTCAGGCTTCAAAATCACAAAAAGTCGAGATGGGGAACAGATAAGTGACTCACAGATGTAAAAGAAACGGACACAAAGGTAGGGAAAAGGTGAGATGAGTACTGTGAAAGTGGTGAAATATGACATACAGTGGGGTGATGGTAGTTTGAAGTCAGAGGTATATGACATACAGTGGGGTGATGGTAGTTTGAAGTGAGAAATATGACATACAGTGGGGTGATGGTAGTTTGAAGTCAGAAGCCAACTGCCGGTTAATTGACTTTTTTTGTCGTATGAGGAAACGGTGCCCAGAGTGCACCACGTGAAGGTAAGTCTATCGCGCACCCCATGCATCTAAATTAGTATGGTGGAATTGGCAGAAGCTAGTCTGTGACTTAAAATGGAGAAGGAGTAAAGTCAAGCTTCGCATAACGGTTTGTTCAGAATCGACTAGCGTCAGCGGCGCCATTAGTTTAGTTAACTATAAAAAGATATAGTCCATGACAGCCAATCAACGAGTCTGTTAGATTAGCACCCCCAACAAGTCTCTACCTACTCACTCACTTACCCACACCAACTTGGGTGCAATTTGGAAAAAAAGAAGTGGTGGAGAATGCTGCGGTGCGCAGCTCTAGGTGGGTGGGGAATGGAAAGAGGCAGAATTCTCCAGCACAAACCCATTCACTTGTTATGAGCAGGAGTGGGAGATTTTGACTAAACACCTTCTAAAACTAACCTTGACTATCGCTTTTTCTCATTTACGTAAATTCTTTCTACTAACAGTAGGCTTTTTTGTTCAACTTGCAGAGTGGAAACCTGCTGCAGTTCAAAACATAAAACAGGATTTTTGAAACTAAAAAAATGAATTCTGTAGTTAAGCCCATTTCGTTGCTTAGTTTATTTACTGAATTCAAGTAATCGGTTGAGCAGTAAGTGGAAGAAATGATGATCTTAGAGAGCGCAATTGGATATTAATTTTAATTACCATAAGTGGATTACAAATGAAGAACATTTCTGGCTACTAATCTATCTACTTTTGCAAACAACAAAAAACAAAAAAATGGGGTGCGATAGACTTACCTCCACGTGGTGCACCCCGGGAAACGTATTCTCATACGACAAAAAAGTCTATTAACCGGCAGTTGACTTCTGACTTCAAATTGCCATGACCCCACTTCCACCGTACTAATCTTACCTTTTCTCTGCCTTTGTGTCTGTCTATCTGCCTCTTTAACATCTTTCAACAACTCTTCTGTCCCCCCTCTCCACTTTTTCTCACTTTGATATTCCTCACCTCTGTGAAGCCCGAAGTCAGCTAAGGGTCTAATAATAAGTGTCATAAAGCCCGCCATTTAAAATAAATAAATAAATAAACGTTTGCATATTGGTTGAATGCACGTAACATTCTCTATTGTTTTGTTTAGCGTACTGTTCATTCGGCAGCATTTTTTTGTCAAATTATTGATTTTCTGTTCAGCGAGATGTTAAGCCAAACATTAATGTACCATTTTCCTTTCATTGTGTGTGGAGCGGAATTTTACGATCCTTGGTGGATAATAGTAAAATTTTCTCCTAATTTCTCATTTAACCCAACAGATTGTCTTTTAGCTCAATTTATCCTGTTCGATCATGTTCACCTTTAGTCAAATAATTAAGTCGAGTATCTCAAGTTAGTTTATTAAAATTGCCACGAAAGAGAATATGAGAGTAATACTACTAAAACCCATAGCAAATCAATTGTGTTGTTAAAATTAAAGTAAATAAAAAACAAATTATCGACTTGTCTTTCCTTCGCAGATCAAGCAATTTAATTTCAATTAAAAATTTATAAATTATTTTTAAATATCGATGCTATCATTTTTGTGCTACTTGGGAGGTGAGTTTATGCTACTTAATGTCCAGCTTTAGGCGCATGAATAATGGATGCCATCGTATAAATCCCAGTGAGGCCAATTAATTGAAATGAGTATGCTGTAGTACCTTCTCGGAAATAACAGAAGCTGTACAAAGTGAGAAAATTTAATTAGCCGAAGTGGTTAACCAACCATAGAAATGTAAGAATTAATATAATGAAATGTGGGGTGTACGATAGACTTACCTCCACGTGGTGCACCGTGGGCAACGTATACTCATATGGCAAAAAGTCTATTAACCGACAGTTGACTTCTGACTTCAAACTACTATGACCCAAATGTATGTCATTTTCCACCACTTCCACAGTACTTACCTCACCTTTATCTATCTTTGTGTCTGTCTCTTTTACATCTTTGAAACACTCTTCTGTTCCCCCCCCCCCCCTCTCGACTTTTTTTCACTTTGATGTTCCTTTCCCTCTGTGAAGCCTGAAGTCAACTAAAGGGCTAATGATAACCATTTAAACGCCTGCAATTTGATATAAATAAATAAAGATATTGAAATGTTTAAATTTTGGAATTTAATGCGAACTAATAGTGAACGATACTGAAGACGCCATAGGGAACATATCATAGTTTTCTGTGCCAACTTCAATAATGGAAGGCCAATCATACTCATCTTACCACAAAGCGATTTTATCATTTGGATAGGGCTCAAAATTTTTTTACCACAATCGTCACGGTATCTACTATTCGTGGGCAGTTGGTAAATAATAGCAGATGGTGTTGCCAACAAAATAGAATTTTGAAACTTTAGTCGCCCTCATCAACTTGGAATTGAGTAGGTTTCGATAATCACGAGAATCGGCAGAATCCTATCTACATTGAAATGATGATTAGCAATTTTTTTGTACATGTTATATTACAATGACTCAAAAATAAAATTACCAATTACGAATTTTTGAAACTAGTTTGACCTTAAGAATGACGCTAACTCCAATGTTCATTATAATAAAATAATAACTAGAAGCTAGAGCATATATTGTTGTATAAAAAAAGACAAATGCCAAGAAAAAAGTACGTTCAGATTTTTCATAAATGCAGGCTGTTTCACTTTGTACAACAATGGGAAGAGTTTCAGGGGGGGGGGAGGAGAGGGGAGGTTAGGAGTAATTAAGATTGACTCAGAGTCTACACAAAACTTGAGTGATTACCAGACTTCCCATACACTAAAAGCTCGTGCCTGCCGTCATCGATCGACTTATTTTGCTCCTCGCGTTCATTATCCTCTCCTTTGTCACTTATGATGTCATTTTTGAGAAGTCGACTGAAACCACAATTTTCCCTGTTGTCGCTAGACTGGGACATTGGAATCATTTCAAGGTTGAAAGTGACATTTGTGGATTCGGAAGGTCGAGAGCTCTCTTTAGTCTTCTTGGTACTTTTTGAGAAAGTAGAGGGATCAAGTGTTTGATATGTTTCAGAAAATCCGTAAAATTCGGTGTTTTCGATTGGAATTAGCCGACCATCTGGAGCCAAGATGGCGGTCGGTTTACGGTTGGTTAATTCAAGGTTGATGTGTTCTGCAGGACGAATGGTGGATACCATGAGGGGTTTATTCAAATTTGCTTTGCATGCTGGTGCCATCTTTGGGGAAGCCGGGATATTCTGATAGGATCCAATGAAACGAGGTCCAGTAATAATATTACTAGGATAATTAGAACTGGTGTTCGTCGTGGAAATCATAGTTGTACTGAAAGGAGCAGATATATCGTAATTGCCTTCCCGGCCCATTCTCTTCTTAGTTCCACTGTCGTTTGACAATTTTTGATTTACACAGAAGACACTTTCAGGATAGTTCTCTCCCAGGGTCCGGTAGTCATCACTCCATCCTCGTCCGGAAGGACTAATCGCCAAAACCTACGTAAAATTGCCAAATAAGCGGTGAATTTGCTTCAAGTTTATTCTGATATTCTCGAAAATAAATTTAAATTATAAGTTACTTCATGCTTTGGAGGAATAGCCACCAAGCTTTCACCTTCTACAATTCGGTTATTTGGTTCCGGGGACTTGGGGGAGGCGAAATCTGAAAAAAACGCGCAGAAGTACTTCAAAATCATAACTAAAAGTTATAATAGAAAGGCATTTCTGGAGGTTTAAATAAATCTGAGTTTATTACTGATGTAGATATCATTTATTCAGGGGGCAATAAAATAAATTAAGATTTTATTTATGATGGTGCAAAATAAGATAAATAATAATAATAATAATTTAGTAACAATGATTAGCACTAAAAATATTTTGCTTATTCGTTATTAAATTGCCTGATGACTTCAGTGTTGTACGATTTAAGCTAAACTTCAAATATTACCAACTCTGATCAATAAAATATTCCCAGAATATGAATGTTTATAAACTAATTAAGTTAACGTATACAGGCAAGCGTGACTTTCCTGAACCAGCTCAGTTAAGAACAAGGCTGCAAAATAAGCATGCCTATTTTTACATCCTAGCAAGACCACATTCTTGAAGCGATATCATATAAAATAGGGCTCATTATATACAATGAGTGGGTATCAGTTATTTAAACAAATAAAATTGAATTTATACTGTGCGAAAATACTAGTAGTAAGCTAAGGAATATGTAGTGAGAGTATAGTAGCTTTAAGAGGCTTTAGACGTTAGTGAAAACGTATTTGGTGGATAGTGGTTTATAATTTTGTTCATATGTCAAACATTGACATTAAAGACCCTTGACAAACATCTTTTTTGACTTACGACAAGAAATATCAAAACAATATGTCTTTAATATTACATTATCATGACAAAGGAGACTTATTTTTGACAAAAAGCATTTCCAATTTTGATTTCTTGAATCCTGTATATTCAATTCTTCTCAGCTGAAATTCATTCATACTGGGGATAAATATTAAGTGGTACAAAAGTCCATTTTCTTCCAACTAGTAGAAATTGAAATTTAAAGGTTGCAGATATATATTCAACGAATCATTTGACGTTAATTACCTAACGAATAAGTTAATTCAGTGCTCATGGAGATTAGGGATACATAGAATAAATGAAAAGCCAAAATGTAGAAGATTTGATGTCATGGAGTTTGTCAATGAAGAAAAAGCCAAAGTCAGTATAAACCTCGTTATATTTGCAATGTTGTAATAATATCAGACACGTATGGTCTAGACCACTTGCGAGGATAAGAAATTTTCGTTAGACCAAAAATAGACTTTGACGATAGGTAGAAGTAATGGTGCATCCTAAAGCGTAATTTTAGCAGCTTGGTCCATTCTACAAACGTTAAAGTTTCTTCCCTTAATATAACCTTTGTTTTATCCCTCACTACAAAAACGTAGAGATGCTTTTAGTCTGCAAACTTTCACCACATAATTGCAGATAATCAATAACCTACTTGTTTCCAAGGCGATATAAATTGATCAATAATTTTTGGAGCATCACAATGGAGTTGCGGTAAAATAAAAGAAGGAATTTAATAAACTTGTTGCAAATGACTTGGAAATAAATATTGCTCCTGCACCTGAAGTCAAACATCAGAACGTTAGATACTAACTGTGCCTCACATACATCGATGTGGGGAGCTATCTAGAATGAAGATGGTGTAAGACGCATGAGGTGCAAACTTCGATTCTTAATTTTTCTTGACCCTTCTCATTTTCCGACCTTTAAGAACTCATTTTGTAGTCCAGGTATTCACATACTTCCCGTTTCGAAAACTGGTAGAAAATTTTGTACCAATCACAGGCATAATAGTAGAACGCGCATCTCCCTCACGTTCAAACAACTCCCACTACAAATTTGTGTTTCAAAAATAGGATACTCAACTATAGAACAAATAGAGACAAAGAAGTTAGCCAAGATTATCAATTGGTGCATAAATACAAGGAAATTAAAGTTTCAGAAACCATCACTAACAGGGAAAACCCGCCTTCAGAGGGAAGGCAGGAGAGAGAGATAGCGCGCAGTTAGTATCAATTTTCTTCACACGAAAACTGACTACTGCTAATAAGACGTGAAATAAATGGAAGTTAACTTGTGACTGCTTTTAATTCGAATGAAGAACAACAGACTTAATGGCGAAAATAATCCTACGATAATATCTAATTCAATCTCTGTTAAGTTTCATTTTCAAGTTAAAAAATACTGCTTCATTATAAGCAATTTCATTTTTCTGTAATAGAGGTGTGCGATAGACTTACCTCCACGTGATGCACTCTGGAAAATGTATACTCATACAACAAAAAAGTCTATTAGCCGGCAGTTGACTACTGACTTCAAACTACAATGGCCCCACTGTATGTCATATTCCACCACTTCTACAGTACTCATCTTACCTTTTCTCTGCCTTTGTGTCTCTTTTACATCTGTGAACCACTCTTCTGTTCCCCATCCCTCAACTTTCTGTTACTTTGATGTTTCTCCCCCACTCTGTGAAGCCCGAAGTCAGTTAAAGGTCTAATGATAGCTATCAAAACGCCTGCCATTTGAAATAAATAAATAAATTATAATTAATAAAAGCCTGCAAGATGAAGAAAGGAATAGAGTGAAATGCAATTGCCTTTATTGCCCCTACTTGCCATCGTCAATAAATTCAATTTTGGCTCTTCTTAGTATCCAACTATAACTTCCAATTTCACAGATGAAACACCAACAATTGGGTAAAGGGAAGAAATTTAATGCCGACATTTTATTACCTCGAAATATTCCATGATTAATTAAGAAAGTAGCCCCTTTTTAATAAGTCAACAGGAGGGTAGCGATAGACTTACTTCCACGCGGTGCATCCAGGGCAATGTATTCTCATACGACAAAAAAACTCCATAAACTGGCAGTTGGCTCCACGTCCACAGTACCCACCTTTCTATTTTTTCGCTACCTTCGTGTCTGTCTCTTTTACATCTGTTAAACACTCTTCTGTCCCCTCTCTCGACACTGATGTTCCTTCCCTCGGTGAAGCCCGAAGTCAGTTAAAGGTCTAATGATAGCTATCAAAACGCCTGCCATTTGAAATAAATAAATAAATTTTTCTGTAATATGAGCCAAAATGGTGAAAACTTACTGTCTAAAAGTCCACATTTGAGAGCTGCGATAATGAAGAGCAGGAGGACACAGAAAATTCCAGCAATTGAGACAAGAACAGAGATAATTTTCATTTGATTTGATGAATATGCAGGTTGAGATGGTGGTGAAATGGGATCAGAAGAAGGCTTGAAATTCCCTGTATCATGATCTTGATAAATTCCTGACTGCAGTCTACCTGATTTTCCACCTGGGCCCTGGTAATCCCCTACTTTTCCATCACCACCGAGCTTGTCTAAGCCATTGTCTGCTGAACCGCCTTGGGATCCCAGTGGTGAAGCTACAGGTGATCCATTCTGAGTGAATTTAGTGTAATCTGGTTCACTTTTTATTATCACAGAAAGTTGAATCTAAAAATTAATTAAGAAACCATTATTTTACTTCTTTATTCTTAAACAACTTATCTCCCGAATAATCTTTCCTTTTTGCTGTCTTACAAAGTTTAAATGTGTCTGACTTTAAGTTCCAAGTTAACTAGAGCCGCTTTTAGCTAGATTCTATTGCCTCTAAACTCCAAATAACATTTATTTATTTCAAATGACATGAGTTTTGATAATCGCAATTAGACCTTTAGTTGACTTCGAGCTTCACAGAGAGGAGGAGAAACAACAAAATGACAAAAATTCGAGAGGAGGGACAGAATATTGATTCACAGATATGAAAGTGACAGACAGACACAAAGGCAGAGAAAAGGTAAGATGAGTACCGTGTAGGGGTCGAATGTGGCACAGTGGGGTGATGGTAATTTGAAGTGAGAAGTCAACAGCCGGTTTATAGTCCTTTTTGCCGTATGAGTATACGTTGTTCAGGATGTACCACGTGGAGGTAGGTCTATCGCACACCCCACTCCAAATAACACACGCAGAATTTCAAGGTCAAACATGAATCTATGGTCAATCATGATTTCGAATTAACTTACAGTCTTGATGGCCTGATTTTATCAGAAGTTTCACTCAAGATATCTTCCCTTGTTTTGACAGAGTTGTTCCCCGGTTCTCAAGTTTCTACCAGTTTACCTTACCCTTAAAAATAGCTCTCTGTAAAATGTTCTTTCAAGTGGATCAAAGATGTGAAAGTGAATGAGTGCTGTTCATAAAACGATTTCCGGGATATTGATATTAGTGAATTACTTTGTAAATTATTTCATCCATGGTCTCTAATAAGCATAATTTTCTGCGTATAATGTATATTCTACAATCAATTTTGATTACTGCCTTAATGGCGATTAAAGGACCAGTTTTGGCTAATTTATAAGAAGCACTTTAGGGAAGCGATAGAGCTCCGCTGAAATGAGCATCATGCAAACATGCTAAAACGGTATACTTTTTAACTAAATTTTTGAATTTTTAGAAGTGTTTTAGCGAATTACCATGCCTTTAAACTAGACTTCAGCTAATTTCACTTAACTTATTTTTATCCCACAAGCTCCTCCTTTTTTTCTCCCCGGAACGTGATCTACTTTTGACAAATATGTCGAAGAAGGCAGCTATCTTTACCAGCAATCAGTATTTGACTGCCTTGCCTAAGAGTTTGTTAAAAGTCTGTTATAAGGAGGCATTTCAGATTTCCCATCTCATACCCTAATGCGAAAGCAAATCTCTAAGTGCCACGACGAGTATGCAGTGAGATTCTAAATATTAGGTTGGCAACTAAGTCATTGTCAATTTCAAATAAGAAGGCAAATTCGGAATTTTTGTTTAAAAATATAACTTTATTCAGTTAGATATTGGCCGTTCTTGTCGATGACCTTTTTCCATCGTTCTGGCAGAGTAAAAATTCCCCGTTCGTAAAATGTCTGGTCTTTGCTATTAAAAAACTGAATTAGGTGTGATCCGACATCATCCGCGTTGTTAAAAATTTTACCATTTAAAGAGTTTTGCATGGAACGAAACAAATGGTAATCCGAAGGCGCAAGGTCAGGGCTATATGGTGGGTGTGACAAAACAAA